>WHPZ01584156.1:0-34614 GCA_016617965.1 Macrosiphum rosae | reverse complement strand
TATTATTATAAGCTATAACCATAAGGAAGCAAAGGCAAAATGGTATTCCATATTTGGCGTATACTTCATAGTTCATATACGCTTTACAATGGTATAATATTGCGTAGTACTATAAACCATAACAAAGATATTTTGAAAATTATATAATACTAGCTGTCCAATGTCCATGCCAAATATTAGATTTTTATAAATATATCTCAATATTTGTAAAAAAAAAGCGGGTAAGTGGATGTCGCTCTGCTGTACAGTAGGTTACAAGTGGGTCATTGTATAATGGGTTGTATTAAACTTGAATTCAATGATATTCTATCATTGTATAAGAAAAACGATTCTGAGCGGAGCTGGTTTGTCAGTCTGGATATTTTATATTGTCATTAATTATTATATCATGTAAGTTGAATTAATATTATAATATTATTATTATTTATTCGTTTCTATAGTAATAAACAAAGAGTTAGAAATTAAAATCCAATTTTTAGCTGTTTTTCGTAATTTTTCGGTGGTTTTTACCGTGGTATTTAATAACTATTGATAAAATCGAAGAATGACCTCCCTAAAGTGACACCTTGATCAAATTTGCTAAAAGATAATTTACTATATGTTGAAATCGAAGAACTCCTTCTGGTAGAAATTTTGTATACAGGATATAAAAATAAAAAATAAAAAAAATAAACAACTTTGTAAAATCACTAGCTTCCTCGCTCCGCTCAGAATCTAAAATTGTTATGTTATTTCTTCTAATTATAATAGTAATTATACCTAACCAATGGCAACCATTAAAATAAAAAAAAAAATATCTTTTTTCGTGAGCTGAAAAAATATTCCTGTGCGAGCACCCTTTGGCTACCCAAGGGGTTAAAAATAATAAGCGTAAGCACCCTCCAAAACTCTTTTGATATGACTTTTATTGAAAACAGTCCAGTAGTTTTCACTATTTGAGTACCTATATTAACTTCAGATAAACTAACACCCATTTTTAGTTGAATAACCCGACTTGGCCAGAAAAAAAAAATATAAAATATACACCTAGGTATAGTGCTATGTAGATGTAACATGGTTTTAGTGTACCTCCGATCTCAGCTCACGAGCTCACTACCTAAATCGACGTCGGTCGTCGGTGTACCTCGCTTTGTGGACTAATTACTAATTCGAACTTTGACTCGTGAAATGGACAATATTCACCTGTGGCAATCCAATTCATTTTTTCTAAGGTATTATACATTAAAACTTTCTCCGATAGAGACTTGGCAAAACTGTACTAAAATAGTAAAATCCGTTGAGTAGTTTTCGAGGTATGCTCGAACCTACATGATATTATTAGGTATACAAAAAAATGGGCTTCTATATTATAATATATATAAATAGATATTTATATATTATTGTGTACCGGTACGTATACACTATATAGGGCAAGCTATAGTTATTATAGGTACGTATACAATATATTATTAAACCACATCATTGTAATTTAGATAATGGTTAACAGATGTAATTTTTCAAAAAGTTTAATAGTATCCCTTCATAAATATAAAATATTACTATATTATTTATATATTTTATATTGAAGATTTTGCAGGCTATATACGATGAAATTTAAAACGACGACCGCACAGATGTTGGCAAAGGAAATGTTAACAAATCATGTAGCGTGTGGTTGTCAGATAGAACAATAGTTGAATCTGTAATCTAATGACAAGTTCAAAAAAAAAAAAAAAACAGACAAAATTGTTAGCAAACACAGTTTATTATTTTTATTTTAACATATTATGATCATAAAAATCAATATTATTATTTCAATTTATTATTGAAATCGTAATTAATTACGTTACATTTTTTCATCACCGTTACTTTTCTTACAATATCATACATTTGAATTCTTTATTAGGTAGGTGGCTAAGGTAATAATGGTATTTGATTATTATAAAAATCATTATTATCTTAGCCACCTAATTAAGTATTCAAATTTAGTAAGCAAATTAACTGTAGTCAATTAATTATGATTATAATAATAATTATTACAACAATAGTACCTACTACTTATTTTACGATTGTATGATATTCTAAATTAACTATTTAAAGGCTCGTATGAATAAGGCTAATGCATCCGGCTTCGTTAAGGTTAAATCCGCACATAGTCGAAAAATCGTATAGTATTATGCTAAAAATCTGAACAATTTCGCAAATTTTATTATACTTCATTCCTCGCTTATGTAAAGCCCGAACTCGTTGAATTATTGAGAATAATTGTTAGTGTCCATCCTATTAAATTTAATTTAAAACTTGAAGCTACATACAACCAACCTCATGTAGAAAACTCCTCACAAAATAGGTCATTCAAGACGGCAGCCCGAGAATTAGTATGTACTAGAGTCCATCGATGGGCTTTTATTAACAGTTTACAAGTATACCCCCATGGGAAACAATTCTAACATTGGTCTGCCTGTAATTAATTATGATAATGAACGAGATGACGTGAATGACAACCCGTGTACTAATACTACGTTAAATAATGACCAGAAAAATGAATCAATGGATCAATGTGAAAATCTTTCAGATATTTTTAATAGTGTAGCTGGCTAGTCTTATATTAAGCTTCATAATTCTGTTACAAAAAGGGGGGCAACGATCAATCCGCAGAACAGTGATCAACATTGTTTTAAATGGGCCGTTCTAGCTAAGCACATGACAGGCCCAAATAAACATCGTGTCGTTGATAATTATTACCGACATGAGAATAAATAAATATAATTTCACAGGCTTCTCATACCCACACCGTGGTGTGAAGCTAAAATCGAAAAAAATAATCCTTAGGTCTCAATAAATATTTACGGAAACAAAAAAATATCACAGCCATCTTCAAAATATCAGAGCCCTCACTTTTTTCCATTAAAAGTCGTAGAAAATGAAAAAGCCGATCATTTCGATTTAATTTTATACACCGAAGGTGAAAAGAGCCACTGTGTCTATGTATCGAATTTTTCACGATTAATTCGTTCACAAATAACTAAACACGGTCATTTAAAATACTTCTGTAAACGTTGCTTCACGTCATTCGACGATCAAACATTAAAATATAAATTAAGTGGGCGAGCAGCATTTGAGGAACATCAATTATTTTGTGGAGCACATAAGCCGATTCTACCCAAAATGCCTGATGTTGAAACAACACTTGAATTTGAAAACTGGCAACATACTCAACGACACCCGTTTACTATTTACGCCGATTTTGAAGCGTTGCTGGTAAAGACTAATGACAAAAGGGGAAACCATACGACTTTAATACATGACCACAAGTCTATGAGTTATTTGTTAGTAGTCAAGGCGTCCGAAGACGTACCGTTGGAGCTCATTGAGTGATTTAATATACCAACCTCACCGGTAGTTTATCGCGGCAGTAGTAGTCGAGAGGATGTTGCCAGACATTTTCTTGAAACTATCGTAGACGTGGGCCATAAAATCGAGGAATTGTTAAAGACTAATATGCCTATAGTTATGAGTGCCGATAATACTCGAAAAATAAAGCAATAAGGCTACTGGTCACCTCTATACGTTCTCGCGGCACATCCTGTAGGCGGACGAGTGCGCGTTGACTCGCGGGCGACGACCATCATGACGGCTGACGAATTCCCGACCTCGACGGCCACGGGAGCGATGAGACGAGTTGACGGCCAGCGGATAGTGCGCGATGCCAGGCTCATAAACGATGCGCAGTAGTGGCGTGAAGAGTGAGGCAGATAAACAACAAACTATTAATCAATTGATTACTCCCATGAATCTACTATAGTACACGTAGGGCTCTTTAAAAACTTCTATTCTAGGTATACACTTACACTACACGACATAATGGCAACCTCTCCGTTCCTTTTTCTATAAGTTAGTGAAAATCACGTCGCTTCGAAAAAACACTAATGGATAATGTTGACAAACTCTGAGGCCCGAATCGGTCATCCTCATTTAATAATAATTTTCCGACTTCCCCCACTATCATGATATATATTTTTATAATCGTACGGCCGTCCGACTCGACTGACACGTATTTTATACGTTTACCGTTTCAAATAAAAATGTATTTTTTTGAATGTCGAATTTTATTATGTTTTTGTTGTTTATTGGGCAGACTAGATCTCTAGAGATTCCAATTTCTAATATTCTATATTTCGATAATTCAAATTATTTTATAAGATTACATATTAAAAGTATTTTATTAATATACGCCTATATTTGTATTTCGTTTTTTTCACTTTAGCCTATTACTAAAAAACTAAGTCAACCCCCCCATTAATAATCTATACCTACGACCCTGAAGCGTAGTTATAATATATTAAGAGGACGTCGCACCCGCATGTGTTGTCTCCGTCTTAAGGTACGGTTTCGTTTCCGCAGTTGACTACAGCAGTCATACAAAATATCGGTGCAGCCGACTGCAGAGTGCAGACTACTGGTGCTCACTGCTCAGACCAGGCTTGCAGTCAACTGCGTTAACGAAACCGTACCTCTACACACATACGACATAGCAAATGTTCGTTGGCTAGTTTCAATAGACGTACGTGTCTCCAGCCCCCTCACATTATAATTTTCCAATTTTTTTTTTGGCATATAATTAACATGCAATTAGCATGTATTTGCATGCTAAATTTTGTAATTAGTATGCGTTTAAATTAGGTGTGGTATCAAAAAATAGGTGGGGGGGCTGTAGACACGTGTCTCCAACCCCCACCACACACATATCACAAAAACTTATTTTTAAATTTTTTTCCACGCCAATAGCATGTATTTGCATGCTTGGCCCCGCAACTCTATCCGTTGGTTCGCAAAATGCTGTTTCCTAATTTTCACGTGTTCCCAGCCCCCCCACCACTGCACTAAACACTTGGAATTGCAAAAGTGCATACACGTATATTTGCATAACTATGATATAATATTCCTCAAGTGGAAATAGTACTAATTTATTTTTAAATAATACGTCTAAATGTAATTTAAAATTTTGTTTGATAATGTTTTTATTAGTTATTACCTACTTATATATTTAATTTGTATTGTTACATCCTACGATCTACAACATGTCTACATTGTATGTAAACATATTCTAACGTTTTCGGTTTTATTGTGATCAAATTTATCATGTATATATTTAGTATACAATAGTTTAAATTAAAAATAAACATTTGACGTTGGTTCTTTCTGTAAATCTATTTTTATATCGATACGTTTTAATTGTATCTATACATATTTGTTATTCTATTAAATCTAAATCTGATAATCTGATTAATTGATAATTTGTCATTTGGTCACCGATATCCATACTCATAGCAAGTCCGTAAACGGTTATTGATTTCATTTATCATAATATAAATTGTTATTTTATACGCGTTTTAAAAAATGGCTGGACGAAAATGTGCATGTCCACCGGCGACCGTCATTGATGCAGTTATTTTGTTTAAGGACACAGTAATCACTACTTCTGATAATGGCGAAAAACGTTAGTTTATTTTTATATAGCTTAATATCACTACTTCACTTGGAAAAAAATACGCTTAAAAATATTTTTATCATTTACGAGTTTTGAGAATATTTAAAATCATGAAATCAAATAGTAATTATATAATTATAATAGAAAATAGTTACATTATAAATTATAATGCCATCTGTACCAGATGACAATGATTCTGAATGCATGAATAGTTTATAGTGAAGTATAGACGTATAGAATATATTGAAATATCCAATTGGTTATTAAAATGGTTAAAATATGATGTGGCACAAGCACAACCAAAGCATACAGTGTGTGATCAATCATTAGCCTTTTTGTCTAGAAAAACCTAGACACAAATCGATAATTTTCTAAAGGTACCTACTGAGTAGACAGTGTATGGTTATTGATTTCATGGAATGCATGCATATTATGATCAATTAAAATTGAATAATATTTGTGTAATTGTATATTGTATTATTATTATACGTAACAGCTACAACTCGTCGCTCAGCGTGTTACAATATATAATTATCATACATAAAGCTGGACGACCGATACGGCGAATTAAAATTACATTTAAAAAATGTATAATGTTTAGTAATTAAACGCACAATATGTTGACAAAAAAATGTATACATAATAACAGGAAATTATGGTACCTAACTATGTCTAGGTAATAGGTATTAAAAATAGAATCAATACTTTATATACTTAATACAGTATTACAATAATTAATTAGAATTACAATGACCGTGTTTATAAATTACATCTATAATAGAATAACGTGTTCACATTACGCAATCTTAATGCTATTTAAGGATTAAAAAATAAAGTAAATTCAGAATTCAATTCATCACAGATAACATATTATCAAACCTTAGAACCTTTGCGGCGGATACATTTTAAATTATAATGTATATATTATAAATGTATGTATGTAGGAAATGCTATTATTTCAAGTAAATTATGAAGTAATTTAACGTCTGCGTGAAGATTTTATGAGTTGTAACGCCTTTTGCATCAAAGGAGCTTTTTTCTTTTTCACTAAAATCATAAAAATGAAACAACATACAATTTATTACAATTAAATAAATCTGAAAAACATTTGAATATTGTTATATTATTATAATTTAGATGAATCCAAATGAATCTTTTTTCTTTATCACTAAAATTATAAAAATAAAGTAACATACAATAAATGTATTACAATTAAGAGGATGCTATACATTTGTTGTCTCCGTCTTACACGTGTACGACATAGCACATTTTCGTCCTCTAGTGTTCTGTTAGTTTTGATATTAGAGTGATTTGACATTTTGACCTATTATCAATTTTTTAGATCTGTGCTTAAGCGTTGGCTTTTATTCGATATTTTAATTTTCAAGTGAGATATGAGTATTTTGAATTTTTGATATTTTACAAACCAATATCTAGCTTGAAAATGAAAATTTCGAAAAATCAGCAACGCTTAAGCACAGATGTTCTAACCTAAAAGTTTTATAATAGGTAAAATTCACTCTAGTATCAAAACTAACAGCACACAATTGAAACTAGTGAACGACAATTTGGTATGTCGTGCGTGTGTAAGACGGAGACAACAAATGTATGGTTAGCGTCCTCTTAAATAAATCTGAAAAATATTGTTATATCATTATAATTTAGAGGAAGGCAAATTAATCTTTTATCCTCGTCAATCGTTCAAATAACACGACAAATTTAAGTACTTTTTAAAATATTAAATTATTACTGTTTGGTGCAAATTTATTGTCTTCAGATTTGATATTACATGCTATCTCGGTCAGAATGCAAATAGATCTATTTGGGAGTCAAAATATTTTAAAATAGAAATGAAATTGAATTCCTGTGAATTGAGATTCATTGACCCGAACACAATCTTTCTACATGTCACACTGACTACTGAAACAATTCATACTCGAACCATTTAATATATGTAGCAGGCTTACGTAAATGTCGGGAATAATCGCATTCATTAAAATATATTTGAATACAAATAGAGGTCTCGGAGAAAAATTATAATAAACGCCACTAAACGAATGAAATAATATAAATAATGTAAAATATTTTATGTTCATACTCGCACTGGACGGCGTATGTGGAGAAGTCAAAGCAATTGGTACCCCGGTAGCCATGGTGGTGGACCTCTTATTGGCGGACAGTGCTTCTGCGGTAGAATGTCCTCCCATCATCGATTTGTTTAAGATATTACGCTTAATGTCCGAGGAAGCCGTTTGGAATTTCGCCTGTGACCAATAATAAAAACATACAAGACTATTAAAATCAAAAACTTCAAGAATAATAAACAATTATGTTCTAAATTAATTAATTTGCCTGTTTTTTAGCAACGCCACGAGGTGGTTTTACTGCAGAATCGACGTATGCTAGTTGCGTTTTTCTAACAGGCGTGGACGCGGCTTGATTCGCGTTTATGTTTTGCCGTAATTTGGCTAATTTTGTTTCACGTTCTTCTAGACATCGCTATAAACATCAAACATGTAAACGATCAAATACAGAGTAGGGTGAACTCAATTCTTACAAAACGGTTTCCCATACAAATTATAATTTATTTTAATTAAAAAATTATGTATTATATTATATTCGTCATGTTAAGAAGACCCGACACAGGCATTTGTTGTCTCCGTCTTACAATAGTGCGTAGCCTAGCAAGTTTGCGCTCAGCAGATCACGTTTAGCTTTGTTATTTTAAAAATTAGAGTAAATCAACATATTATGAAACTTGATGGTAAGAACATTATCTGTGTTTGTATGTAGGTTTTTTACGAATAATCCAGTTTTTAAGTGAATTATGAGCATTTTTACACTAAATGATTTACACAATACTTTCTAAAAAATTGAACTAATGTCAAAAAACCCAAACCCAGACACCGATAATGTTCTTACCATCAAGTTTCATAATAGGTCGATTCACTCTAATTTTTAAACTAACAAAGCTAAAAGTGATCTTCTGAGTGTATATTTGCTAGGTTGTGCACTTATAAGATGAAAACAACAAATTCCCGCATCACGTCCTTTTAAGCGGAGAAATCACTCCTAGTCTACTTAGTTAAGGATATTTTTATGTTTAAATTTTATATTATAATTTGATTAAACAAAAAAAGAATGCTGTGTTTCAATTACTGCAATAAATAATATGACTTCATTAAAATTTAAAAAGTATTAAAATAAAATAATATTACTGTGTGAAAATGCTTTTGATAAATAATTAATTACTATATAAAAATTTCTCCATGGTTCATTTTTATCTGGAACTTTATTACGAAACTCCTTTTTGCAATGGTACTCCCATAATACTCCAGTATCTTCAATCAAATAGTAATTGTACTGTTCTAAGTTATACAGCTGATCAGGGCTAGCGTGTTTCAATATTGGCTCAAGTATACTAAACGGAACTCCACCAGTGTATTCCAAAGCTAAACATTTTGAAAGATGTATACTATAAATACATATCTTCAATTTGTAGGTACAATAAAATAATATGAATTTGTACACAATAAACAAAGTATATTTACCATCTAAATTGTCCTTAATAGTTTGGATACAGAAATCAAGTAATCTAGGAACTTCAGTGTAGATTGTACTCTTATTTCCAGAGTACACTTTTGTCCTGTAAAATATTATATCTTGGAAATAAAAATAACAATACACTAGATTTTTTATATAATTGAATACCTCATATTTTTTGTGGTCATTATTTTAGCTAACGGATCGAGATCCTCTGGCATTTTCTTTTTCTTTACATCTAATTGAGATAATGGTTTATAGTTAGCAATTAATTCTTCAGGATCTAAATTAAATGGTGCCAATGGACTCTAAAATTAGGTATATAATAATGGTTAACTTGGTAATTTTTAAACATTAAAAGTTTGTTTAGAATTAAACTGACTGGTGGCGCAGAACTAAATTCACGCTCTGAAGACCTTGATCTGTCTCTATGCTTGGATTTAATTTGTTTCTTTTTGACTGGTATACCTAGTAAAGCTTCTTCAAATGTTTTACCTGAATAACATTATTTAATAAATAAATAAAGAATAATTAACTTGTATACAACTGTAAAGGCCGGATTTATATTCTCTTAAAATGCCTAAAATTTGATGCAAATATTTTTTGAAAAATCTACAAATATTCTCCTTATATTCTCTTAAGAATTAGAAAAATAATCAATAAACCTCATTATATGCTTAAATATGCAGTTTTTATTAATTATTTTTTTTTACAATAGTTAGGTATACACTTGCATAATGGAATAATTGCACTATAGTAACAGTTCAAATAGTGTCTTTTGTGTTAGACGGTTCTATACATTGTTTTAAAAGGTGTTTAAAATTAATGGATTGATTTATTCAAAAATACACGCAATCGCAAAAACCAAAATATATTTGGACTTCTGATAAACAAACACGTTGTTGTTATCAGTATAGGTTAGGTAAGTTAATACATAACGGCACAGCAATATAATAGTACTATCACTGCTTGGTTTTTAATCAAAATTATATAAAAAAAAATTATGATTGGTAAACATTATTTCAGGTACAGTAATATTAAAATGAATAACAATAATTTAAAAAATAAAATTAGTATTTTTCTTTCATAACTTACAAAATATAGGTACCAAAATATGTTAAATAATCTAAATCTTCCCTAACCCATGAAATAATCTCGAATATGCAAAAAAAACTTTTTTCTATGAACTCTTAAGTTGAATAAATTGTACACATTTTTTACTCTCGTAAGGCTGTATTAATAGGCTCGTAAGGCTCATTAATAATAATATGTAAAAACATATAAATCCAGACCTTATATATATGTATATAAAGCGCTAAACTTACTACTACTAGTAAAATTAGTACTAGTTGAAGGCTTTGATTCTTCCTTGACTTTATCCTTGATATTTTTTTTTGAATCACTTTTATCCTTATGACCAGATGACTTTGATTCGTTTTTGTCCTTGTGAGAGTGAGATTTAGATTCAGATTTATGAGACGATTTATGCTTATCTTTTTTTTTGTCTGAATGTGAACTTTTTTTCTCTTTTTTAGTACTTTCTTCGTAACCATTATTATTTTCTCTGTGAGAAGTTGTTGCAACATTTTGTGCAATCTCACATTTTTCTATTTCTGTTTTAACTCTAACATTTTCGTACTTGTAATCTTTTTTCACTTTCTTCGAGACATGTCCATCTCCTTGATCATCTGTTGAAGTAGAATAAGATTCCTTTTGTTTTTTATTGCCCTTATCTTTTTTACTTTTTTTGTGCTTTGATTTTTCATGATGTTTTTGGTGAGATGATTCATGGTCACTTGAATCATCGTTACTTTTATTGGTTATTTCTGGTTCATCGATAAATTCTTCATTATCTTTTGGTGATGATACATCATCATGATGTTCTTCATCAGAGTTATCACCTGTTCGATAAAAATTTTCAGTTTCTTCAATTTTTACTACATTTTTCCATTGAATGACTAAAGTTTTTGCCGATTCCCCAATGTTGCCATCATATTTTCTTAAGTTATTAACTACTCGGCCGATTCCAGTATTTTGTAAATTTTGAACAGTGATAGGAAGTCGAGAAAGCTTAATTATACAGTTCATTATCTGAAAGCACAAACAATAGTATTTATTAACTCCAATTAGTTGTACATTTTTTTTTTTTTAATGTTATATATTAATTATTTCATACTTTATTCTAGTTATTTTTAGAGTTATAGCAGTTATTATTTTTTTTTATCAAATCTGTAAATTTGTAAGAATTGAATCTTAATCATTGATTATAAATAGTAAATACTAATATACTATAATCAACTACCTATAACATTAATAGATTAAATAACAGTAATTACTCAACCTTACCATGAACAGTGTATATGTATTATATACAAAGCAATACATTGATGGGAAATAACAAGTTTGAGAATGTGTGTTCATGAACACATTTTGTGAACACCACATGAATACCACTCAATTATATCAAATATAACAAGAACAAAATCTATATTTTTAAAGACTTGGAAGATTTTTAGATTGTTTAAATGAAATTCTATTTTGTATTATAATCATGTTTATCTTTGACATTTTATATTATTATACAATAGGTGTTAAAGTTATTTTGAAATATTTATATATATTTATAAATAATGTCTTAACAGATTAATGAAAATATTAATAAGGAAACTAGTAAATTTGTTAAAATTAAATAAAATTTGATACCTAACTATTCATCACTATATGCATTTGTTCTTGTCTTTCTAAGCTAATTTCACAAATTTAATATTGTATATTATAATATTACTATTATATGCATAAAGCCATGTAGGTATTATATTTAACGTTTTAAAACTAGATAATGTAATAGAATTCATATTTATACTTAATTATAATAATTCATTATATATTTTTTTTTTATTATTTATAAAATATGTATAATAGTTCCACCAAAATAGAGTTGGTACGAAATTGCACTTGAATTTTTTTAGTAAATAGAATATTTCAGACTGAGATATAGTTATATAATTTTTTTTATGAAATGAAGGTTAAAAAACAAAAAAAAATATTTAGTGCAATTTTAAAATATTTATTGAGTACCTAATTATGCAAACAATTTTAAACACTGTTCAATGCAATAAAGTTTAAGCCCAAGTTGTATGAATCAATAACTATCTAGAAAAAGGGTGATATTTTGACTATACTCAGTGCCACGAGAGAAGTAACCCGTTATCAAATAACGGTCGAATCTGAGGATCTCCCACCTATTTGACCTGTCGACATTGCACGATCACGATCGTCAACATTATTTAGTAATACTATTAGTATGTATCATGTTGTAAAGTGGGGGAAACGGGGCCTTGGAACGGTCGCTGCCGTCAGTCTGCATACGCGTAGTGGATTACTTTTCTCGTGGCACGGAATATATAATCTAAATTTCAAAATATAACCTATTCATCAGAAATAAACAGTATCAGTATGTTATAATATAAGGCAACTTTTTAATATTAAAATATAATTTGTATAGGTATTATATTCTTTTATATATTTTTTAATGAGCCATATTTTAATATCTAATTAAACTGTTTTAATTTTCAAAATAAAATAGTCATTGAAATTTAAAAAATACAAAACAATTATAAATGATTGCTATTACATTTTATCTTTTATAGTAACTATTTAAAATTAAAATCAAGTCCTTCTTTACAAATGTAAGTACTCAATTTGTGTAGTGTACATAATTTCCTTACATTTTCTTATTTTCAGAATACCAGACTACAGTGTCCAAAAAATATACTACAAGTTATAAAAAATATATTAAAATTAGAATAAAAATTATAGGAACTTATGTACTTAAAAATTCTGATAACTGTCACCTTGATCTACTGACCTAGTGATGCTCTTCATTAAATTAGACTAGGTATACCTATAAATTATAATACACAGGAACTTTCACTAAGTAAATAGGTTTTATAAAAAGTCTAAAATTGCAGGTAATCGGTAAAATCCAACAAGGAAAAAAGTTAGAAAAAAACGATAAAATCATCATATTAAAGATACTTACAAAAATACAACAGTTATCATTACTTTGATCATTATATCAAATTTCAATTTTAATTTTAAGGTTTCAATAATTTTCTTTACTTACTATTTGTAAAATTATTTATTATTTCCAATAACAGGAGCCAGTGTGGTATACACCCAGGGGGGTGGTAAAGGGGATCAAGGGGATCAATCCTCCCTCCCCCCGTAAGCTGTAAGCAATATGCAAAAGTTTTCGGAGTCCTAACTTAAGACCTCTAAATTTAAAGGCGGAGCTACAGGATAAAATCATATCCCCCCCCAAGACAAAAATCTAAATACGTCACTGGCAGGAGCTGATAAATAGTCAGGATTATTATTGTCACATTATTGTGATAGCAGACATCAATTTTAATATAGATATAAACTACACTTTAAGTGTACCTACTACTTTGTAATTTTTAAGTAAAAACAAAATTGACTTTTTCAGCTAGTTGTTTTTACTTGACATTTTTATTCATTTCATTAGTTGTTGGGGAAGGAGTGGATGGTGAGGTAGTCAATGGTATAAATAAGGGGGTTTGGGGGGTTATCCAGCCAAAAGTATGTCACTTATATGAAAACAATTTGTTCGCCAATCTTTCAGTACAGTATTCAGTGTCTTGAATTATTGTTTATAGTATTTGCTTTAAGCGAAACATGAACACAATTTTTTTTGAAAACAGAGGAGATTGCAAAAAACTGGCCAATAAGAAATTGATTATTTTTTTTTTGATTTCGGTTTTGTTATTTATATTATATTTAGAAACAAATCCTGACCTTTGTAATATAAACTATTTATGAGTTATTTTGGAATAGTTAGAGAAACATTATATTTTATTTAGTATGTAGGTACTTTCTTATTATTTCATTTTTAAAATGTACCTTTTGCAAAAAAAAATATTACCTTTACTTAATAAAAAAAATTGTATTCACCCACATCAATTGTATGAATGATTAATATTTTAAGAACATAATGAAACACTAGTAGTCTATAATATTAATTTAAATTTGAAAGAAAAAACAGTTTAGTGTTGTAGAATTGTTGTAATAAGTTCATAACAATTAATTTCAGAAATATTATTTAAGGATAAATTTTTTTTTTAATAAAATGATTATGTTCTATGTACCTATTTTAGTACAAGTACTAAGTAGCCTAGTCTTTTGTTCTCATTACCTCTGTTCCTGGTCTCCCCTAATACTTATTTCATATAATTTTAATTTTTTATAAATTTTTCTTCATTTCTTTTTACAAGTTATTTTAACCAAATTTCACACGTAAAATAACTACAACTTACTAATTATGAAAGTAATCAAAATAGGTATTCTTAACCTATGAATTCTTGGTTTCCTCAAAAGTTTTATAAAACTAGGGCATTTTTAGTAAGACTATTTTTAACAATTTACATTGGACTTCCTCAGAACTACTACATATTTTTAGATTGTTCCAGAGCTGTAATTCTATTTCTATAATGTATTTTTAAACATGTTTTTTAATTTTAAAAACAAGAAAGTGATAGTACGGACATGTGGTCATAGTTAATTTATAGTCTACATTTGCCCCAGTATCATTGACCTACAAATATGTGGAAGTTGGGAACAAACTATGTCCAGGACTTACAATGGCTAAGTAATTTATTAATACATAATATGAGTAGAATGAAAAACAATTGGTACAAAAAGAAAATAATAGCCAGTAGGTAATAACAAATTTAAAGAACTAGGAACACAAATATGTAGGTTACCTAATGCTGAAAGGGTTATAAGTTATAAATTATAACAGATTTATAATTTAATAAAACCTAGATAATTTGTGATAGTTAAAAATAGATTTTGAGTCAGATGCAATAAAACATGATATTGTTTGAAATTACCAATTATCAAAGAGGGTATCGAATAAGAAAATATTTAAGAAATAAAATAAGTACTAAAAACATGCTTTAAAATCATTTGTTAAGCAATACCTACTTCGGTAAATTAAATATTGAACAAAACAATAAAGCCATATTGGAAGACGACAAAACGAGCAGAAAAATATCAGATGGAAATTATAAGTAAACATGTATAATTGTAATCTAGGTACATGCAATGAACCAAATATCTTAAGAAAGAGCGTCGCGTCAATATTATAATGTGAGAAACACAAAATGGTGCCCAGAATAATATTCTTACAGAAGGTGATGGTTCAAATAGCAAGGAGTTTGGGTCAGAGTGACATATGGAAATCGAAAAACGCCAAGTCATCGAGGACTTGGGACATTGGACCGGTGATGGCCCAATTCGGGGCTCGTTCCACTAGTCGAATAATTTATCAATAATTGCTCTAAGCTGGGGGCTTTTTTTTGTGAAAGCAGACGTGCCAACACGGGAAAGCAGACGGCCATCGATGCGAGCACACCAGCAAGGGCCGGTGCGCGTTTATTACGCTTACGAACCTTGTCGTTGTCGTTGGATTCGGTGGCCCTGCCGATGTGTCTTTTGTAATGTTCAATCACACCGTTCAGCTTGTGCATTTTGGCGTCGTCCATCTTCACGCAGACTCGTCGGAAGACGTGTCGTGCGTACGTTTGCACTTTTCAGTGCTTGAGCCGTTTCGGTCACGAGAGCGGCACGCTCATCGGCTCGGTGCGAAGAGTGGCGGTCAGCGAACGGAGTCTGATGCGTCGTACGTGTCGCTAACAACCACAGTCACAATGTCGCGTTACCGTGGGGGTCCGACATCAATAATTGTGAAACGAATGATTTTGTGTTCGTTGTGGTTTATCACCAAAACGTAAGCAAAATCCAGCTGATGACGAAGTAAGACGACCCGCACACAACTTACGTCCTATCATAGTCATAGATTAAATCGCCGTTGTCATAGTGGTAGTGTGATAACGTTGTTGTTGTTACCGTTGTTAACACAATACTATCGTAGCAACCTAACATATGGCATGAAGTAGCAAACGATTTCGGGATATGTTAAAAAAAACTGTACGAAATTTATAATTGTAAAGAAAACTATACTAATGGGCTATGACTATACAGAAACATTTAAACATATTTTATTTTGAGCAATTGATTGCAGCGTTTGCGTTTCTGCAGATAAGCCACGAGTAATCGCCTAGACTTTAAGATGTTACAGATTATAATAATAATTGTAACATGATAATATTGTATCATGATTTAAAATATATGCAATTTTAAATTTTTCTCAAATTGTGCGATTAACATGTCAATCGACGATAGCCCATGATTGTCACGAAATGTTTGTGAATTTAAAATTGTAAAAATTACGTAGTCATACCACACTACCACAGTGTACAGAATAGACGAAATATCAGAGGTGTATTTACGATTTTGGCGCCCCATTTTTTTCTGAGTGTCCTTTCATCATTGTCACAAAAACATTTTAAGCCCCCTCTAACTAGACAATTTACTTTTTCTCTCCATTAAAAGTAATAACCCAAAATGTATATTTTCTCCTTATTGCATTTATGCTTCCAATAATTTAGAGAACACTTTAATTTTACCATTACCACTCAATTTATTCCTAATAAAAAAGTCAACCTTTATAATCAAATAAAACAAATTAAAATTTTAGATTTTCTAAATTGTACATAATATGACAATATAATAAAAATATATTATATATATAATATATGTAGAATTACGAAAGATAGAAATGTAAAAGATATAATATGAAAGATACAGGCATCACTAATATAATTTCTCAACAAATCCAATATAATAAAAAATGGATAATTCGTTATAACTTCACTTGGAAAACAATTTAACCTCTAGCGACGACGCCCCTTTGAAGACTCAGAATTATTATATTTAGATCATAATATATTATGGTGATCTTAGATTGTGATTCATCTATATTCTGTGGTTGTACGTCGGTGGCGTGAGACTCAAAACCGTGCTCAAAACCCGTTGCCACGTTCATGGCGGTCACAGTGGTTACAGACAAGGTAGTGCTCAGGTATATGACAATGGTATACTCCATTATCAGCTGCCGCAGCAATGAAATTTTTTGTCAATTTTATCTCCCCCACCACTTCCACAACCATCGCATCTTCGGTATATCCACACTTCTATATTACTATATACCATAGTACATGACGAATGTTATACATTTACTTTTTTCACATCAGTCGACAGTCGACACTCGACAGTCACTAGTCCCCACACGTTACACAATCGCTCGAACGTCTGTCTTCAGCTTTCTGGTGCCGTTCTTTCTTCCGTCGTGTCCCTTTTATTCGTGTATATATTAGATGTTAATATTAAAATAATAATATATTGTGTGTACATACTGTGGACGGACGTGTACTAGAATCTTACCTTTTTTACAGTTGCAATTTATTGATTTCGGCGAAAAAGTAACCTGACACATTACGTTTAGTTTTCCTCAAATTCTTCTACCCAAAACCGCCGTCGACGATTCACCGTTGCTCGTCCCAGTTCGGTTGGTAAGTACCTTCCTACCTGCTCGATACGCATTTTCTTATTTTCCATCACCTCATTGCTTACAATATAATATAATAATAATTAAAAATTAATTCAGAAGCTATGATATGTCATTAAAGTGCAATTGGACAAGTAGGTACCTATCGGCTATTGGTTGCCTATTAGATATAGATTAACGGTGGCATTGGGATGTTATATGTATCATTATTAATATCATTAATTTCCTGCATGTACATACATGAAAAAATATTATCGTCGGGAAACACACTTGTGTTTACATGGCACGCACCTATCTAGTGTTATTTTTTTAATTTTTTTTTCATATAGCATAGTTAGGATTGCTTTGGTCAACACATTAAATAATTCAATATTGTTTCAATGACGATTAACATAATTTATTATTGAAGTGCCTATTGTGGTCTTAATTTGATTTTAAATAATAGGTCTGCACATGTTTGTAACGCAACTCATAATATCAATTATAAAATTATGATCTATGACTAACAACAAAATATGTACACTAGTACATTTTATTCAAAAAAATTCTGAGAAGTGATAACCTATATTTAATAATATGCATCTATCTAGTCCAAGAGATATTGATGGATTTATTAGAGATCAATACTAGTTCTGTCTATTGTATTAGAATTTAAATGTATTTGATCTAGATATTTAGTGTGCATTATATAAAAAAAATAAAATATATATTTAGATTGTTTACCTATAAATATAGTGTGAAACTACCTAATACTACCAACATTGAATATAGAAATGTTTTTGACTAGATTTTATAATTATACTTGAAATATAAATTATGCAGTACCTAGTTATGATTTTTGCATAAAAATTTCAATTTTACAGTTAAGAAATCAGACATTGTACGAATTAATAATTAAGATTGCAAATCATATAATAGTATAATACCATAGGTATATCAGTTCACTTTATTTTCTGGTAGGTATGTTCTATTTCTACACAATCACTACTTCACCATGTCCTTGAGAGATATTGCTCCAGGTAATTTATAACACTCCTTCCCAGAGATTTTTTTTATTCATCAAATTAATTGATATGGAGAAAAGCTGTTGTGTTACCTACTTCAATGCTATTATTATTTTAATTAATAAGTTATTATTTTTTTTTGCTTATAGATACCTTGGTATCCTCTTTTTTTGGACGTTTTAAGATAATATGTTTAATGTTCACTTTTGATTGTTATTGAATAATGATGCAAATTAAAAATTAGATAGGTATCATTCAGTATTATTCTTATTTTATGATTTCTGAATTTCTGTAGGTAGGTATAGCCATATAATTTAAAATAGTATGAAGAAGATTTATTTTTAAACCATTATAATAGGTATTATAACCCCTTGATGAGTACAATACATTATATACAATGGAGCCAAAACTGCTACTCCTAAATAATATAGTCATATAGGTATTACTTAAACCATTTAATACCAAATTGTTTTAAATATTGGTAGTGAATTGCCCAATTGTTTATATTTATACCATGCCTACTTAGGCTTATTTATTTATTAAATGTATACCTAATAGGTATGATTAATATATTAATATTGGGTTATGGAATAGGTAAATAGCTTTAAACAAGGTTTGTGAAAATAGCAAAATTGTATCCTCCTACATAATAATATACTATTCTAAATTATTATTTATCTTTCTTCTGTGATAAACTTGGTGTTTTTTTTAAGTAATAGGTGTACACCATATAAGAGGTACAACTGTACAAGTTTGAATGCCCTTGGTTTGACACCACAGGATTACATTGAATGATGAAGCAATCCCTAATAAGATTTATTATATAAAATTGCCTGTATTAAATGTTGTTAAATTAAATAAGGAGTCTATTATATTTTAGAAGATATCGATTTTATTTTTAAAGACTAATTATTGCTTTCTGATTTATGTGTACCTATTTACTTGACAATTATTTACTAATTACAATGTATTCATTATACTTCATGATACTATGTATACCTATATATTTAATAAATGTGTACGATATTTTTTTGCAAATAAAGTTGGTTATTAAAATACAACACAACCAAAAATGTTTTATTATTTAAATTTAATTAAGTTATTTGAAAAATTTAATTTAATTAAAAATACTGACCTAGTATTCTATTTTATTACGAGTTATTCAAATTTAAAGTATTAAATAACATGAACATAATTAAATATTTGGTTCTACATTATTACATAATTACTGAAATGTATAACCTATGTATAGTCTTGTAGATAATGTAGATACAATATACCTACAATGAGTAATGAGTATAATATAAGTTGAATTAAATAAATCTTTAAACTTAAAAGTTTTTTGCTTAAATGTTATTGTACTAGATAATTAAAAAATAATCATCTGTAATAGCCAACAGGTAAGAATCATATTGAAAATAAATATCTATTAAAAAATTTACCTAGGTATTTATGTTAGGTACCCAGGTTTATGAAATGTTACAAAGATTTTACATACCTAATTGTTAATGGTACTATTTTAATACTTAATACCTATTACTTATTATTTAAGTACATACACTAGGTATTCACACTACCTTATTATTTTAATTGTTTGTGACATTTACTTTTAGGTATACATAGAGGTTGGTATTATCATTTACAGTAATTATAATATTATGTACCTGTTCATTCCTTTTTTCTTGTATAATTTATTATATTAAGTGAAAACTTTTGAATATCATACACTTCTATTTATAACTCTTATTAGTTATTAGAACTTCAGATGGAGTTTAGTAACAGGAGTTTATTAGTATGGTTTTTGAAATAATGAATTATGTATTTATGATTTGATTATTTTTCCTCAAATTCATATTTTTTTATTGTATAGGTACACATTTACTCTATTCCACTACATAATAGATACTAGATAGGCAGTATGCCTTTTAATATATCATACATTGTTACATACTTACATTAAGTTTTATAACAATCAAACCTTACCAATTATACCTATATGTATATTTAACTGTATTTATCTGTAATTCAGACTTTTTAAAAGGTATTTGTTGATTGATGTCTAAACAAACATATTTTCTGGTTTCATTTTGATGAATTATTCCTAACCAAATTTAATTCACTGAAACCAATGTCAAGAAATGACATAAAGGTTAAGCATTCAATACAGTATTAAAATATTAGATATTTATTGATACCTGTTATAAATACATATTAGTATATTACAGAGTAATACAGCAATATTAAGGTACATTTACATTTATACGAAAGAAAATAACTACCTATTTTTATTCATCATCATGTAAAATTATTTTTAATACCTATTACCTATATTTTATAATATTATTTAATAGAAGTTGAAGTAGGTTACTTAAGTAGGTAGTTATTTTATAAATTCAAAATGTGTACCTGCATAGTTAGATTATTTAAATTAGTTTGTGAACATTATATTAATAGAATTAAATGATTTGTATTATATAATTATACATAGTATTACTATTATAGCTATATTATTTTGATAAAAAAAGAAAAACAAGTTAAACATAAAATATGAAAAGAAAGCCAAGAAATGCGAAAGTGCTACCTAATGTAATGTATTGTGCAAAACTTGATTTAAAACAATTGAAAGAATTTTATTAATAACACCTGTGTCCTGCAGTTAACTTTTTTTATCCATTGCATTTTTTGGCAAATGGAATATGTTCAGGCTGTTTACTGGTTTAATTTTGTAAAACAAAACAAAAAACTTAGTAGATACTGTTTGTATTACTGTTATTGTAAGTATTAGTTGTGTTTCAGGTAGTGACTATAGTGTTAACTGTTAAGACACTTCATCGAGTTAAAAAAAGACCACTACTAACTTAATCTTTGCCATAATCTAAATTAAGACTGTTTTGAAATTTTCTCATCCCATAATAAAAATAGAAATTTACATCATTACATTCTACTGCTTATTGGAATAACATACTTTAGCGTAATGTCAAAAGTCACTTTCCGTCAAAATATTTCTATATTTTAGCTTTATTATGTAGGTAGGTAGTTTGAAAGTTGAAAACATTATTTACACGTAACTGTATAAAATAAGCTATAGTAATTGTTTGTTGTCGCCAGTGATGGGTGAGTCAATGTATAATATATTATTTTGAATGTATTATATAATTCTTCATCCTGTTCTGAGTTATTAATGTCTCAACGAGTTCAATCATTATTATATTCATTACATAATGTGGGAAATAGTTTTAACAGTCGGTGTGAGTAATTTAAAGGAATTTATATTGGTAGTGTCTGCATAAAATAATTATAATAAGTCTATGATAATTTTCTTGGCTATGGATCCTAAATTCTCAATCTAGAAAATTTGTTGTTCCTATGTAATTTTATGAATGTTGGATAAAATAATAAGTGCAGAGGTCTTAAATTTTCTTAAACGATTGTCGATTACCTACTATAATGTCAATTACTATAATATTAAATTACAATAAACAGTCTACAATAATGAAGTCTTGTAATCCTTATCAAAAAATGTTCGCATTGGAGTACCTATTTATTAATTTAATCTAATCTTGAAAATATCATTCACGATTATAGTTTAATTTTACTCAAATATAATTGGAGGGCTTTTTTATTAACCATTAAAGTATTCATAAATTATTCATAATCGTAAAACATAAAAATGTTACGAGAACTAATTACATGAAAGATAACCGATAAGTCACTCAATTATCAACACTTTCAACGGAGAGTTGTATAAACCTATGCATATGCCTGTTGCCTATATTATGTTGTTGTGATCATGGCGCATCTCAAGGGCCAATGCAGTGGGGTAGATTTTAAGCAGCCAGTTTTTTAATTAGATGATTCGAATAATTTTGGGAGGAAGAGTCGTATCGACGTATAAAAGACTATAAGCTTTTTTATAGCTGTTTCTTCTATGTATGTATAACGCATGGGAAAATCGGAGTGCAAAGTTTGGTTTGTTGCATAATGATAAATAATAATAATAGTTTTAGATTGAAAAATTAGAAATTTTGATAAGCATGATTTTTATGTTGACACTCTTACTTGAACTCTGTAGTCTGTATGGTCATTAAGGTTTATGGAGAATTTATTAACTGTATAGTTTGGGGCGAATACCAGATTTTGAAGACTAGGATAAATGATTATGAAGTACCTTATACCTACCCGATTTTTATTGTCAAGCAATAGTTTCTTTGTGTATATGGGAAAAATTAAATGGTTAAATTGTTAAAACGTAAAACAAAATTGTACCTATACATTATAGTATTTTACAAATAATATGTATTTTTATTGCAGTGTATTTACGCCTAGCAATGTTATCAGTTAAAAAACAGTAAATCTAAATCTATTTATGCTCTGTTAGGTTTAATCATAGATATATTAATATATATTTATGGGTTTAATAGATTAAAAACCAGCTGTAGGTACAGATACTACCTAGATATCATTTTTACAAGTGGGATCGGTATATTATTACTGGTTCAAAAATACTTTAATATTTATTCTTATTTCTTTAAAATGTAGCCGTGTAGGTATTTTTGTTATAATGTGAAATGTAAACTACTACTAATAATAATATTATATTAAGAAACATAATATTATAATACGATATTATTCACTGAATTTAATACAATACAATAATGTATTATTTAGTTAGTTCAATGTTGTATTAGAATATACTAAATAAAAATTTTTTAGATGTTTCTAGATTAAGAAATTCAAACATCGTTTTCCATTTTCTACTGTAATTTAATCATGATGATAATAAAACGTCCAACTACAATAATATTATATTCTTGGCTATTTAGATGACTAATGAGAATAATACTATAATATGACAATTCATCTTTTTAATTATTTACAATTTGTTATAATTTTATAATTATAAACTTATAATAATACTTTTCATTGTGACCAAATTATTTTCGTTTTGATATAGTTGACAATGTTCTAAGTATTTGTGACAGTAATTCATGGGAATTATATATTTGCTGACATTGCTGGCATTTAGATAAGGAACATCTCCAACAGTTCTCATTATGTTTCACATATTACATTATTTATAGATAGTTGTTTGTGTAGGTAAATTTTATAACGATCTTGCATATTATTATACTTCTTTGAATTTACCGTTTTTATCAAGATTATACTTCTCCAAGTTATTATTATGATTTATAAGTTGAATTTATGCATCTTTACAATATTTTGATTTATGTGATAATCCATTTGGAATTTTCTAGCTAATGGCTAATGCTATTGTACTTCAAGCATTTATTTTTATTTTTATTAGACTTTTTAATCATGTATTATAATATTATGTGTACCCCCATTTTTATGATACTTACCTTTCTAAATTAATAATTTATACTGGTATTATTTAAAACTGTTTTATCTTTTATTGTGTTTAAATATTAAACGTTATGTCGAACAATTTAACCTGTACAATATAATATATTATGTAATTATTATATTATAATATGAATATTTAATAGATGTAGAATTGGTACACACTTTGTTGTTGAGCGATGAATGTATCTATTTTACAATGATGTGTTTTTTTTGTGTCTGTCATCGCATTTTGGGGCAGTAAATCTGTTTTGATTTTCAACTTCAGTATCATGGTCGATGAGAAAGTGAATCTAGTTAGTGCATCGGGAAGGTCAAAATTCTCAGTAGTTTTCAAAAGTGCCGGTAAAAACAAAAATATAATTTAGGAAAAACGCGATCTTTTAAGCAAAATTCAGTTTTTGACAAAATCTGTTTTGGTTTTTGGTGTAACTCACTAAAACTAATAACCGTAGATACATGCCATTTTCACTGAATGATTATATTAGCATATTCTATACACCATAAAACTTTCAAAATATTTTCCAATTTTTTTTAAGATTTTAAAGTTCGAATTTTGACAAAATACGTAAAAATCACAAATTATTTGAAGTTAGAAATTCATAAAAATGTTTCTTTTTAAATCTAAGATTTGAAAATGTTATATAATATTCTTCATAACTTCATAAGTATTTATCAAAATAAAAATATGTACCGGAAAGTCAAATTACATTTTTATGAGCGTTTGAAGTTAAAGAATTTTTACAACATTTTATATTCGTCATACTTTTAAATATACAACTATCGAAATATTTTGACTCGTTTTGAGCTGCTTTCGGGAATTTTTTATTTTTTTTCTATGATTTTCGATAAAATTTTATTTGTTGGGTAAAAAAGTGTGAAAATGTAATATAAGGCTCATGATAGATATATTGTTACTTCAGCAGTTACAAAATATTAAAAACCCATTTTTTTTTTATAATCATGTATAGTTCTTATTTTTACAACATTTATAAAATGTTCAATTTTTATAGCTAACGATTGAAATTTTATTAGATTGTTCTACGTAAAGGTTTGGCAAACAACACGTCTAAAATCCTATGTCGTGGGTGCATTAATCAAAGACAGAAAATCGCCGGATGGAATCCTCTTAAGATATGAAATTATGTTGAGATGCTTTGAAAATTGAAAATGGACCCATAGCTTCATATAAATTGTGTGGAAAGTTAAATTCATTTCAGGCCTTGGTAAAGTTTGGATATAAGGGTGGATTTGTTTTTACCATAATGTGCCAATAATTAGTCGATTGAGAATTACCTTTTTTTTTATTTAGATCTAAGTATTTCGGTTTAAGTTCAACAGAGTATTTGATTTTTATTAATTACTTTTTGCAGTGGATGTGTGCCATTCTGTGTTCCACAGATCCTTGCAGTATTTGTTAATTTTCTTCGTATGTCTACAAGCGAAGAAAAAGAAAATATATCACTGTTGGAATAGTTCATTTTATTTCTAGCTGCTTTATCTGCCTCCTCGTTTCACTTTATAATACAATGTGGATCCTGGCATCCATAATCCATATGAATAGTTGTTATAATATTAATTGTTGATATTTTATCTTTGGTTTTCATATTATTATATCCTTAATAATACTCAACAGTTTAACTTAAAATATTTTTTCTTATTGTTTTACGTGCTAATTATTAATTTGTTATTTTCATTTTTGTAATAATATTCAATATTATATACTAATTGATTGAATGCTGAGATGTTGAAAATATTATTTGTTAGGTATTTATTTTTGTCATTCTTTACACAATTTATACACAGCGATTGATAACAATTGCTTACGGGGCAATAATATATAATATAATAAATTATGTATAAATGTATAATCATATTAAATCTGTGATTATGTCTAAAATTGTAAACATCAACAGTTTAATTTTTACGAAGTTGGAATTGCATTGTCTGATCATGCAAACCATCGTGACACACGTAGGTATAGTTCATACTCAATTTCTTGGTTTTACATGGTTTTTTTGTTGGTTAATTTTACAATGTCAGAAATAACAGTCATACAAATATAATATATAATTATTATCCTATTATAGTAACTGGTGTTAATTACAAAACATTCAGACCCATAAAGGAACTGTAGGCATTGCTTTAGTCATTTTAATACGATTTTACGTTGTGTAATGTACTAATGCGTATAAATGATAATATTATTGTTATGTTATTACAACTTCAGACTGACAATAACTTATAAGTTATAAGTATACAAAACGAATTATTTTATATTATTTATTAAATCAATAAAAATAATATGGTACCTACTTAAGACTAAAGCATTTCATTCGGGAAGTAAAAAGCGTTTGAAGTATCATAATTCATAAGTATCTATTAAAATGTATTTCATTTTTATATTATATAGTAAAATATAATCTTTAATAATAAAACTCTATTTAAAATTATTATACGTCAATCTGCAGACAGCAATTATGAATTCACTTATCAGTGGTAATGTAATAGCACTTAGTAAAACCCACATTACAAAATTTTCACAAAATAATATAATACCTCTACCTCTTAAACAATTTATTGTTGTAAGCCAACAAATGATTAAATAATATAACTAATTTAGTTACAAGTTATAACAGATATTAATTTTATCAAGCTGTTAAGTAATTTCTAGAATGATTTTTTCTGTATTATAATATATGGATGCCATTAACGGCTGTGGGAATGGGGTAGGAATATGAAACAACACCATTCGGCATTCAGTTTGTTTTATAATTAAGAGATACCTAATATTTATTGTAAACCTAAAAATATATTATATTTTGTTATAGATCAAATTAAGCTAGTGTATCAGTTTAGGAAATGGGATGTAATGTACAAAAAATAGTCACGTGGTGAGTAGATAATGATTATTATATATATTATTCAGTAGTTAAATATAAAATAGTGAATATAATACCAAATACGTGTGTAATTTAGTGAGACATTAAACATCATGAGGCACGTAAAATTATTATATATAATAATAACATTTTTTGCATTAGGTATCAAAAAAAAATTGGAACTTATGATAAACAACAGTGGGAAAAAACGATTGAGCAACGAATTCTGAGTGGATTTACGCATGTTCCAAAGAAAAATGCTAAATTGAAGACTGATCTTATTGATGTAGACTTAGTTAGAGGTTGGTAGTAGCATTGATTTTAGAATATAATACCTATATAAATATTAATGGTAGTAGGTGCAGACGTACAGTACAAAATAATGTACCATAATATATTATAATAGTTGTGGTATAATTAGAAAAAAATATAGCTTCCATCAGAGAGATTCTCTATACGACCCTGGCCTTGCTCCATAATGCACTACGGGGTTCTGCGTGGTCTGAGGTTAAGGTCTATTGATTTTTTTACCCATTGACCTTTTCGGCAAAATCAATACGACTGAAACTCGCATACCCGATTAACCGGTGGACGTCTCCGTTTAGTTGTAATATTAATTACTGTTTTAGAATATAAATAATATTTTTTTGTAATTGTAATTTGTATCGAAACGATTGTATTTTGTCTACAGGATCGGCGTTTACCAAGACGAAACCGAAACACGGATTTTTCACTGTAGCCCGTCTGGCGATCGTCCGGCTATTATTTTTACCATGCTATTATCGATGGTACATACACCAGACGTCGTGGCGATTGTTTCTGTCGCTTTTATGCCTTTACGTTATGGAACTGGCAAACATTTTGTTGTTCAGTTACGTCACGTTTGTTTCCACTGAAGAAGACACACCGCCGGTACGTAACACAACAATATTATAAAGTATTTATAAAACATCACGTCGTAGAACAGAACGTTAACCGCATTATAGGTATATTATTATATTGGCCTACTACGAATAGTATACAATAATTATATTTGTCTCGTTGTCCGACAATAAAACTCGTCGGGTTCCACTCTTTACACGTTCTAAATTTCTAATCTGAGCATGGACCAGGACACCCGGATTTGTGATGTATGTATATTTTACGTACATAATAATAATATATAATACATTTGGGCGTCCTGAATAATATTACACGGACACGATATTCAGATGCTGCCATCGATACCATAATGTTATGAGTAGGTATAGCGAAGGCGAACCAACACAATGCCGACCGTCGGACGGTCCGTTATTATTCCGGTCAGTCACTCGAAAGCAATTTATTGTCTGTACCTATTCATAATAAATTATAGTATTTTAATTCAAAGTAAAATACAAGGTTTCTATAATGTATCGTGTAGGTACTACAGCAGCTGTAGTGCTGTGTACAGCTATAACAGACATTAAAAGGAATGCATTGTACAAGATCGTTTATATAATAGTTTATTTCCGAGACTTTTATGCTTCAGTAATCAGTTATAAAGGTCACATAGTTTAAGATTAATAAATAATAAGCTATAAAACAGAATATATATCGATGATAATAATATTATCATATCGTTATATTATCGTTTGTCTTTTACCCAAAGGACTCTGATACGTTTTAACTAATAAATGATGAGTACCTACGCACAACGTTTGTAACTACGTATTAATAAAGTGTCATTAATCATTATTCTGTATTTATTATATTATTATGACGTCATGGTGTTAAACTTCATAAAATATATTCTACGGATTATAACAAATTGCGATATCATAATTTTTACTAATTTTAAAATGTTAATGCCTGTGTATAAAAATTATCTGTTTTATATTTTTACGGTAAAAAAAAACCAAGATATTTGCCATCTGTACATACCACAATAACTAATATGTAAATATTTTTATCATAAAATTGATTTTTTTTTTTGAAATATTTACACAAGAGATAACTTATCTATTGATTAGAACCTAACGGGATTTTATTTTTATGTTTTTAATTTGTTTACTTTTAGTTATTACTATGTCAACAATAGCCACTCTAAAAGTGAACCCTAAAATAAAAATGTTGGTCTCCCTTGGGTTAATAGTTTGATACCCTAAAGCAATCCTGACAGCAACACACTTAATGCCAATTTAACTCTATTTTTAATCAATATCTCTCTTACTTCATACTGTGTGAGATCTATCCGTAACCCATAATCGTATCCTCACTTCTCGCTTAGAAATACCCAACTTCACTGCTACCTCTCCACCTTAGTAATCTCAGTGCTAAATTGCTATATTTCATCCATTCATATCAATCATATTATAATATTCAGTTTTAATATTTAAATTATTATTATGGATTTATCTAATATATTACAATTATTTCATAGTCTCCTAGCTTACTAGATCTCTTTTTATTAAACACATCAGATTGCTCTAATATCAGAAACCTGGCTTCTCTAGTCCTCTCTGCCTGTAAATTCAATAACAACTACGGTATAATATAAGAAGTAAATAATATATACGTACACCTCCGTATAGTAACAAAAATTAAAACATTTCTATCATATTCTCATAATTATAGTCTAAATCAATTACTTATAATTATTATCAACTTAATTTGTCATTAGAATACGCTATTTATGCCTATACATTTTTAATTGGTCTTCGATTTTATATTTATCTCACATTCCAATACTAAAATATCATTTATTTTGTCCACAATTTAATCTGTTCTGAAATGCTGGTTTAAAATTAAATTAAAAGTGTAATTGATCGTTATAATTTAAAATGTACCTAAGTATTTTGTTTTCTTAATGTATAGGTATATTATTTTATCTAAAATATATTAAGAAAATGTTGAATAATTATTGTTGATACTAATGATTTTACCAAGTCCGCTAATAAAAAAATGATAGCCTGAAATAAATAGGTATATCTAATATACACTTCATAGTTCATATTATTGTTATTTGCACTTTATGTTTTTAGATATTATTACGTATAAATTTGTACACTATTGTCGCTTCAGGCTGCGGCGCTGTGCATAGTATTTATAGGAAATGAATTTGACGAAATTATGGAAACCAAAGGGTTGTGTGAATTTAAGTGAAATCTTGGGTATTGTTTTGTTGCTAATGGTCTTACACTTACTGTTACGAATGGCGGAAAAAAAGCCTATAAATATAAATGTGAACACATGTATATATCTACTCCTAATAACCATGTACCTATAACAAAATATAATAATATATTATGATGAAAATAATAATTAATTGTTAATTGTATAAAATATAGATTTGTATTGAAGACCAATAAAAAAAAAAAAAAAATATAGATTGTAAATCAAATATAAATATAAATATGAACACAATATGTATACATCATGAATCATGATATATTGTGTTATAACTTATAAGTTATAAGTAAAAAGACATAAGTCTTACTAGTCTTAGATATATACTATATATTATACTGCTATAACAGATTATAATCATAAATAATAATGACTAGTAAATAGTAATATTTAATTTTTAATTGTATAAGAGGCCAATATAGGCAATTTTATATATATATATACTCTTATGTAAAAGAAATAAAATAAAATCTTAAAATTTCAAATATAAATATAATTATATGTCTGACTATGACTTATACTTAACTATTAATCATATATAACTATATAAGTAAAGAAAAAATTTAAATGTACCTATAATATTAGTATATATAAATATAATATAAATTGAATTGCAACAAAATAAATATCATCGTTATTCTTTGTTCTATTAAAAATATTATATGAACTTCTTTTTCGCTGCTCAAGTTTATAATTTATAAAGGGGGTTTGGTACTAGGGGAATGGATATGGACCTATGGATAATATATAATTATATTTTGTTATAGGTACGTGCTAGTTACTAATTAGGAGTAGATTATACATGTGTTCACATTTATATTTATATTTCTGGGCTTTTTTTCCACCTACCATTGTTACAATTTTAAGAATCGTAGTGAAAAAGTCAGAATCATGAAAAATTTGGTATTCTAAATAGGTACTTCCCAAAAATATTTGAGTACATTTTAAATTCTGGGCTGAGCGATGAATGTATTGATTTTACAATGATGTGTTTTTTTTAATTTTTAAAATTAATTTTTTTGTTTTTATTTTTTGTCATCGACGTTTGGGGCAGTAAAACTTCTTTGATTTTCTTCAACAGTATGTCAGTATCTTTTATTTGTTTAGTTTTATTTAGTTTTTTGTTGGAGTAACAAACAACCATAGATACATGCAATTTTCACTGGTTGTTTATATTAGCTTTTTAAATTTATTTAGTTTTTTTTCCATAAATATCAATAGACTGTTATTTGTTGGGTCAAAAATTAATACAAAGCTCCTAATAATATTGTTACAATAGCAGATCAAAAATATTAAAAATACACATGTACAAATTATTTAGTAGTTAAATATGTATAAAATGTTCAACTTTTATAGCTAAGGATTAAACATTTAAAACAAAGTTTCCATGTAAATAGGTTAAATATAAATTACTTTATTCGCAATAATAATATCATAAAATATACTTAGTAATATCATAGGCTGACTGACAATCTTCGCTCAGAATCGTTTTTCTTATACAATGATATTTCATTGAATTAAAATGTAATACAATCCATTACAGTAACCTACAGTAGAGCAAAACCCACTTGCCCATTTATTTTTCATTTTGCTTTTAGATGAGAAACCCAAATAAGTATTTTATCAAAATATTTTACATCTGAATAAGTTTCTGAGTTTTTTGAAAACCATTTAAAACTAATAATCATTCCTAGAACTCATGTAGCTAAAAAATTCAAGCAATTATTATTAATTATCTTCTATGTTTTCTATTATGGTTATTGTTTTATAAATTACATAATAATATGTATTATCCTAACTTGAACATTTTTGTGAATGAAATATTTATCAATATTTATAAATCGGAGAGCATTATTTTACTTATTTGTTATGTATTTGTAAAGACAAAATATTTTTTTTCCAGACTGTAACACTTGGTGAAGTACTGAGTCCATTTATAATGATGCTTGTTTTGAGCATTGTTCATTCGCAAATTGTGTCCACCACTACAATTTCAAAAAAGAACTTCCTGAAAACCCCTAGATCTCATAGCACAAGACATGCTAAAAGGGGGCATTCTACCTCAAGTAAAATTAAAAGTAAATTTATATTATTGTCTATAATAGTACACAAGTATACTCGGTTTATACTGTTTACTACAACATTTTTTTTTTAAATGTAGTACTAAATTAATCAACAAATTTTACAATTATAGATTCGACTGAAATCAACGTAGAAAGTATTCAATCTTTAGTTGGCACTGATACTAAATATGTGAAGCGAAGAAATAGAATGTGAGTTATATTTACTAAAGTAAATAAAGTATCTTATAATTATTAATACTATATTTGTTAATTATTGTTAAATCATTATAGTGTATTATTTTAAACAATTTTTGAATGATTATTTTTCAGTGGAGAAGCTTCTAAACCTCATACTGTTGTATGGGATACATCACCTGTAAAAACACGTCATTGGGTTCTGGAATCTCTACCTGATGTTAATGCTTCGTTGGTTCCCGAAGATTTTGGTTCCGATTTACGTTTAGTCAATCTTGATGAGAAAAAGCAATTAGGAGGAGTGTAAGAACAGTTTTTATAATATCTACATAAACAATAAACATGGTTAAAGTTTATTAATTTCATGTAATTTTTTGTAGAGACCGTATGGACGTTAGACCTAATACGTCCAGCTCAACACATGATGATGATGGGTTTGAAAGTTTAAATGGCAACGGCTCCAGTGATAATCCCGAAGAAGATATTTTAACCGGTTCCACTATTACATCCCAAACGTCCGAGTCCACTAGTGCTGAACAATCAAGTAGTACACCCAAACATGATCAACTAGTGGAAAAAGTTGAATGTGATGTTACATTGGTAGCAAAAAAGGTTACGGATGACCTGGCTAGTAAAAATGTTTCTACTCAAAAGAGGTGTTTAAGATTCAAAAAAACTCCATTAACCTCTAAAGCTTCCATTGCTGATTTAGACCGTAGACTTTCTGGTATAATATATTTAAATTGCCAATTATTTAATTATTATTTTGAACTCAAATTATTTATTTTTTTTAGCTTTCCAGACATCTGCATGTTTTCAGTATGCGGTTAACTCTGAATCTGAAGATAGTGAACAAGAAACTGAAAATGATGGTTCGACATGTCCAAAAGTAATTTACTAATTTTTGATTAATATTAAACACGTATGCATATAATATATCTAATAAATACCTACTAACAATATGATTATTTTAGCGTTTGCTTGTACGACGTAGCCATCGTTTGCAAGTCCTTCAAAAGACAAATTCTGATGACGATGAAGACGATAATGTAGATAGTTCTTCTAGTCGTCAAACGGATGAAGAAGGGGATGTATTATCATCTAATGGAGGTAGTGCTTGTCCACTATCAATGTTGACTGAAGGAACAACTAGCGCTGGAGAATGGATTGGTCTTACCACAAATACTGAAGAAGGTTCTTCTACTTCAGATATGGATGCTGAACAGACTAATTTATTGAGTGATAATCAAGACCACCCATTTTTATGGGAATTTGAAACTGTAAGTGAATTATTGTCAATTTATTTTAAAACTATTTTGTTTTCCTGTAGGTTCCTGGCTATGTGAGAAGACAGAAAACTACATGATATATTTTTTTTTTTTATAGACACCAACTGTGATATTAAGCCCAAGTTGTGCGGCATCAGATCGAGGTATAGTTTGTAATTCATTGAATTATTTGTTATTTAATAATAAAATATTGATTATAATTATTATTAGTTTACTTTTTTTAAATATTTCAAGTTAATTTTGATTGAATCAACCAGTGGCGTAATTTGGTCATGGTTGTGGGGGAGATATAATATATGTACATTTCACCAATTACCCCCCCCCCCCTCAACATTTTTTTTTTTTAATCATTTAAGCAATAAGCACCTCTCAATACAAATATACAACCATTATGATCTGTAGGTGTCTATGTAATATTGTATACACTATACATAAAAATAAATAATAACATAATATTTAGTTATTCACATTTAGGTACATTTAAACATTAACTTTATTGATACCAATATCAGGTGGATATTGGGGGGAACTTGGAGGCCTTAGGCCCCCCCTGAATGTAACAAACGACACTAGATGTCGAATAAATTGTGTATTTTAATATACCTATATAAACTTGGTGCGTCTCCTATAACAAAGTAGGAGTACTAAGTAGCCACTAGTTAGTAGGTTGAAGCATTTAAAAATGTATGTTTACGCTAATGGATAAGACAAAAATGTCTAGGCCCCCCCACGGATGTAACCAAATACCGCCTATGATTGATACCTAGGTCCTAGATACATAGTTACATCACAAATCACAATAAAAGATCCACACTATACGTGGTCTTAATGCTAATTCAATGAGCACTTTAAGCAGCGGAGTGCAGCTAATAGAGCCGATTATTACCAAATGAGAACATAGTAACAATCTGACTAACAGACTAACGGTTTTGGTAACGGAGGTCGGATTCCGGAGAGTCGTTGCGATTGGGAATATTCCAATAAACCGATAATGTGGAAAATCCATCACTTATTTTTAGAGGGTATAATATTGTTTGATAATATTGTTGGATGATTATACAGAGTGTCCCGTGAGGATTTACTCATTGCGATATCTCCTGAAATAATGGAGATATCGTAATTCTGTTTTTTTATTAAGATTTACAGAGGTAAGCACTACAAATATTTTA
>WHPZ01584154.1:0-22837 GCA_016617965.1 Macrosiphum rosae | reverse complement strand
GATTTTATGTCCCTACGCAATAAAACGGCTCGGCGGGGGCAATAAAACTCTTGGCTTGGATTCGTACGCGCACGATACGTCAAACACGCAATATCGTGTATTTGATCATTCCGTCCGTATAGATATAATAGTACACGCGATCGTATATTTGTATGAGGTGCGCATTATAATATTATCATTATGCTGTCGATGGTTTGCGCAGTCGCAAATCTATCTCAGATTATATTATAATATTATGTATATAAATTTTTTTTTGGTTTTTTGAGACCTAACAACAATAATTACATTAAAATAATCGTTTCAAATACAACATGTTATATAATAGTGTAAAAACGACGAAAATCGAATATAATGCATGATGCATTACCATTAGTGGTAAATAGAAGAAGGGGTAGGGTGGCTTGAAGACTATAACATTGACCATTGATTAAAAAAAAAAAATCCATCGTTTTCTATGAATATTGCTAACGTGAACGGCAATCACCTGTTGGCTGTTATTGTCTCAGAGGTTAAAATTGTTTTATATATTATATAAATTATATAATTATATTATAACGTTAAAGCCGGGTACAATTCGGAAACCGTTAAACTAAATAAAATTTAAAAACATATTGGTACCTAAGTATAATTTTTAAAAAAAACATATTACTATATTGGAAATACTAGGTACTTACACTTTTTGAAAAACTATATCACAATAATTAGAAATGAGCTAAATAAAAAGTGTTTTATCATTATTAAGTATTTTAATTTGATATAAATATTATATTATATTAGTTTTTTAAGATATAACTATTTTATCAAGATACAGATGGATTTTTTTAAAACCAACATTTTAAAAACTTTAATTAAATAATTTATAAAAGTCGAAAATATGTTTTTGATGGCTAAAAACTTGAAAATGGAAATCTTTTAATTCATGTAACAATTCAAAAAGTATTTTATGAAAAATATGTAGAAAAACTTAATGTATTTTTTACATCCAGATTTCCTACTTTTCCGGTGGATTTTCTTTCATAAAAACCTTCTCCTGGCAATTACGAACATCTTAAAAAACTTTGAGGCAAATCGGACCAGCTGTTCTCGATTGATGAGGTAACAACAATTTTTCAAGCTCCGTTTTTATATATATACAGATATTATATCAAAAAAATATTCTTTATTAGGCTTAATCGGCGGCAGCTGATATAGATAAAGCCGATACCAGAATGTATCAACCAAAAATATGATCCTAGCAGGGCTTGCATTTGGAAAAAAATTCTGTTTTTTGGTTATTTACAATTAAACCGTTACTCAATTTTTGCGTTTATCGTTATTTAAAATAGTGTTAAAACCTATAAAATGTAAAAGTAATAACTACCTAAAGGTAATTCGGGTAGAAAATGACCCGGATAGGAAATATAATATATATATATTCTAATTCTTAGAAATAAACGAAATAAATGTTTCTAATAGACCATTTAAATAAATAGATTTTAAAATATTTCGTTTTGCGTTATTTTTCGGTCAATGATATTCTATAAACTACGTTTTGTGTTATTTTTCATTTAATGATATTCTATTAATTACCTTTTGCGTTATGTTTCGTTTAATGATATATAATATATTTTGTTAATCCGTAATCGTTATGTTTTGTTTTGCGGTATTTAATTATTTTTGATTATCGCTTTCCGTTATAATTACGTTTACAAGTTTATCAATAGTTTTTTTTTTTGTCAAATATAACGTTTTAGTCATAACGTTTGCAAGCCCTGGACCCTAGCTTTAATCTGTCTTTATAATATGGAACGTATATAACACTACAACACTGGCTAAAATATTGGAGGAAAATAGACATAATTTCAGTCTAAAATAATGTGGAGGAAAATGAAAACCAACCTTTTTTTTTTTTGTGGAGGAAAACGGTATCTCGTTTTTGGAGGAAAACGGAACCGCCCACAATAACAACAAAAGTCGAAACAATATAAATATTAGAACCTCATAAATGCTCAATAGGTACGTCATGCTACGTTTTAGCAGACGGCCAGATGGGTATGTATAATACACAGGTATATTATAAATGTATAATTTAACATTAAACTCACAAGTACCCTATACATTGCAATCAAAATAATATTGTTCGTACGCGTTAATCGCCATACGCGTGTCACGTGTGTATACTGTATAGGTACCATTCGAGAAATGCATAATGCAATCCCGGGCAATATAATAAGACTTTTATGCTTTGGACTTTTACTCATATTATTATAATTCCTTAACCGGCGAATTTTATATTGTAATATCTACGCTTACGCGGCAGTCACTCTGATCGCGAGCAAGGTGTTGGGACGAAATTTGTAAATAGAATAATAACAATAATCGTGTGCGAAACAAATGGAAAAGAATGAAAAAATAAAATGCGAACTCGCATAATATACCTGTCACAGGGGCGTTATATTGTTTTTTTGCATGTCTTTCTCTCGGACACGAATGCGTGAACAAAACGCTCGACAGTCGACCGGCGAAGAAAATATTATTGTTCTATTAGGTATAGGCCATACATTATACCGAGTATAATACAACAATTATTAATATTTACCATAAATATAATATGATAATAGCAAACAGGGTCTTTTGATGTTACCGTAAAATATGTATAGGGTGATTTTCCGTGTGGTACATTTCAATCAAATGCCATGTTTGTATACAATTATACTAAAAATATTTATAAAAGTAGGTACCTAATATCATTGATTGTACATAGTACATTATACTATTTCTAATCAATGCTAATATGTAACAGCAAGATATTTTTTTAGAAAAATTTTGATTTTCGAATATTTGAATAAAAAGTATATTTACAAGAATTTTAATTTTATAGATGAAGTGAACCGATGAAGTTTCGGTCTTTTATACCATATATTGTATTAGTGTAACCTGTAAATTATTACAAACACTGATAATATACTTTTGGTACAATATAGATTATAGTTTAATTCTTTGATATAATATTTATATTTCATACATTAACATCATATTTCATCAATTTTATGAAATTTGCAAAATTGTTAAAATCCACAGTGATATAAAAAGTAATTTTCGTGTGGCTATATTTACAATAAAACAATATTATCTATCTGAAAAAGGTTTTTTTTAAATTTTACGAAATTGTATACTGAGAAAAAATGCGTCGAAAAGACTATATACTTTGTATGCTGCATTTAACAATATCCAAAATTATGCGAACTTAGAATATTATACCTGTAAGTATTCGATAATGAAAAATACTTATCACTCGCTCCACAAAAAATGGATTTGGTATAAAATAAATATTATTATGCCGTCCGTGTTGTAGGTACGCCGTACGCGATGTATATATTATAGGAATAATAGTAATAATATCTGACAGACGAAATAATTTATGAAAGCAGACGTGTCTTGGCAAAACTTATATATTCGTTCATATATGCAGTCGATGCGTTGTCGGCGTATAGACAATAACTCATGAAGTTATAACGCACAACTGCACAAGACTTGGCTGGTCGTCAAGATGGTATACATATTATTATTATTATTGTGCGACAGCGTCGGTTGCAGCTCAGACTCGGGCGGTAACCACGGTCGTGGTAATCGCATCACCCTGTATAATATAACTCATACGCATATATATACCGCACATATATATATATACCTGTGCGTAATTTAGTGTTTGACCGAGCGTACTTGCGATACCTACACTATATATGTTAAAACTTAAAGTATTATAATTTATGATGTATGCAGTGCACCGTGGAGTCCATAATATTATAGCATACCTACACAGGGTGATCCATTTAACGTAAGGCATTCATTATTTAAAAAAGTACTAACATTTTTGAAAATATTATTTTACAATCTCACATAATTTTAAGTCATTAAAAAACAACATTTAAAAAAATAAATATTTTGTACTACCTATTTTTACATTTTTTTGACAATTTACATTTTTAATTCCTTATTCTAAAGCTGAATATTTTTTATTTTTAATACTTTAACCTAACCTAACCTAACTTCGATACATAAAAATCAAATTTTAGACGGGTAGCTTATGAGTTCTAAGTGTTTTAAGATGAGATGAGCTAAGTGTAATGACTAATGGTATAGCACCTACCACAGAAAATATTGGTACACAACTCCGATCGTCTAAACTTTAAATACTTTTATAAACTATAACCAAAAACTATTTGTCCGAAAATTGATTTTGATATTGATAAAAATACTCTGAATAATTTTCTGCTTCGGAATAAAATGGAAAATGAAATAAAATGAATAACATGAAAGATATACCTAAATATGTTATGATATATATTATCATTAAAAAGAGTAATACGACAAGAAAAATAATAATAATAATAAATAGTGAAAATATAATTTATTCCAGATAAATTATTTGTTATACTTCAAATTATACGAAAGAAATATTTTTACAAACGTCAGACTTTTCTAAAATAGGTAATGAGCGTCTTTCGTTAAATGAATCACCCCGTATATATGTATGTATTCTTTCAAGTCCAGACGTGTATCGCGTTACGTCTTAAGCACGCACACACACACATTATACTTTTATAATATACGTCCAGGCGAACATAATACAACTCTTGTGTATTCGTATGTAGGAATCACAATAAGCATGGGTACACGCGTTGTTTATATTATTATTATAATATAATATGTATAGTACTATAGTTGTATAGGTGTTTGGTACTCACTTGTTCGCAGGCTCTCCTACAGTTCCCGGTCACGCGGCCGCAACACTTGGCTGTCAACAAACAAAATAGGTATATAATATAATATAAGACAATCGACATCGTACGTATAGTTTAATCTAATATTATATATGGCGCAAATGCAAACACGGTGCGAGTCCCGCGGAGAGCGTACAGACCACCCGGCCATCATATATGCAGCGATTTTGCGATGTCTTATCGTCGAGCCCGAAGTGTATACCTTATAGCCCTATATTCGTGGATATCACATGACGACAAATATATTGCATAATTGTATTTTACGATATCGCATCCGTCGCGAGTGCCACTCTCGACCCGGGAAACGTGCAGCGTTCGCGCACATATAGGTAGGTGCGACGGGCGAGTGCGTTTATCGGCCGAGCAGCCAGTGAGTATTTTTATCCCGAAACGCGACGGGTGTAGTGCACTGTACGCGGCGGTGCGAGAGAATTCGCATTTATCATGCTCAATTATTTCCGATTAAAAAGTCTTGTGCCCGGCAGACGAACGGCGCCTCGTTAGTACACATCCGCGATATTATGGCGGTCTATCTCGGATTTCGTGTGCTCGTACAGCGGAGGCCCTCTTCCCACCCTCCCATCGTGCTCACACGGGGTCTCAAGTCGGAAATAACCTTATGGTCTGTCACCCGCGCGTCCCATTTAGAGAAGCACGCTTGTGTTTGAACAACGCACAGCACCACCAGCGCGGGATATGTCCGCCGTAATCGCCTTTTGCTGTTTCAGATGAGTGTTTAATGCATATAATGTGTATATACTTACACGTATAGTTATTACTTATTAGTTATATATATACGCCCGCAATGTGTTTGTGCTCCAGAAACTGTTCATCGACGTTTATGGCCCAACGGTTGTATTATTATTATTATTATTATTTATTATTTATACTATCGGGGGAAGATAAAAATTACTAATACGCGCGACCATCTCTCGCTCGAACGTATACACACACATAAATAATATAATATAATATATTATTATATATGTACATACACATAGTATTATACGAGCAGTCACTCCAACACGTGTTTTTCGTACCGGCGTCTGTTTTTCGTTATACGCATGCCACCGGCCGGTCGGGAAACGTGTTCAATGGGTATTTACGAAATTCGATACAGAAATTTTTTTTTATTATGTATACTTATACATTTTTCAGAATCCGAGGTTACCGTCTTCGTCGGTCTCTGGGAAAACTTATGAACAACGAAAACTTTTCGAAAACAAATTTGAATAACTGGATCGGACGATTTCCTTTTGCTGTCCAGTGCTCATATAATAATCGATTTAGACCATAATATTATACAGGTTATACTAGTATTATAGGTATATCTACTATTTGTATGCAGTTCTAGGCTGGTGATGGATTCGTCGGCTTGTCATGACGGTATCGTGACCAATTAGAATCGTGACGTAATAATTATTGTTATAATACTACATGACACGCCGCCTGGACCATAATAATAATATGGTCTAATAACATAATGATATGACGCTTGTGTTAATTAATAATTATTCGTATCTCGTATACATATTATATAGACAGCTATGAAGTATATATTTCTTCCACAGTTTGTTTTTTACCTTAATACTCTATATTCTCCTAGTAGGTCGAAGTCGTATTTGTGTAATATAAAATTGAAATTTCTATGTATTTGGTGATCAAAAACAATATTATTTTAAAACTATTGAAAATGTAGCATGAAACGGTAAAATTACGATTGACATAATATACAATTTTTTTTTTTGCTTTAGACATTTATGAATCTCAAAAACCGTTGATCGATGTATTTTGTAACAAATATTTATTGCGAAGACATTATGTGTATACCTATGTCCTATACAATTTGTCTTAGTAAGTATAGTGAACAATTTAAGTAAGGCTATTGTTTCGCAAATTAACTATATCAACAAATTCAACAAACAATTTCTGATATAAGCAATTATTACCAAATGTGATATTTCAACATGTTGATTATAATATAATATTGGTATAACTTAACAAATTTCCATCACATCTAATGTTTCATTCAATTTTTGATAAATTTTATCACACAGTAATATTATATTATTAATTTAAAAGAAATTGAATGATAATAATATTCTATGTAGGTAATTTCATTTTTTTTTTATTATTTATGTTTAGGCATATAACCTTACAATACAATTTAAAATTGAAAACACGGATACAGAAACTTTTAATTGAAACTGTTACACATGCGCTTATTTAAAATGATACATTTTTCAGAAAAATAAATTTCACAGGTAATAATTTTATTTTAGCTTGAATATTGAAAAAAATATTTGCGATGTTCAATTTTTTTAATTTTTAACCAATTCAACCTTGTTTTCATCTTCTAATTATTTTGACTAAAAAAATTGTGATTTATACATTATTAGATTAAAAAAAAAAAACTTGTGTTTCACTTTGTTTCACAAATTTTACTTAACACGTATGGGTGGTGTTCAAGACTTTGAAGAAGAAGAACCGTTATAATATTATGCGGCTATTGCTACTGCTAGATGATGCCTATTATTACTATTTACTACTACTACTACTACTACTAATAATAATAATAATAATAATAGCTGTTATAGATGTACGCATAACTCAAAAGGTTACCCCGAGAACAGGCTTACCTTTTTCGGCATCGATGAGACGTCCAGCGCCCAACACCAACAGGAAATAAACGATCAACATTATGATACCGTGGTCGGGTGTCTGACGGATCATTATTCTTCTCGCAGCATAGCCGCCGGCATAGACGTTTCGGGACCAGCGATCCAAAAGCTTTTTTCGAATTATTTTGTTTAACCCAGAGACCGAGTTGTAGGACACTTCGCAAAACGGACGATTAGGCACGAGGGGCTGACCACGCGTTACTGAACGGCATCGGAGACGAACGCGCGCTCCGCACACATTATTAAATTATATTTGGAGGTGGAGCGTCCGGCGGCGGCTGGTGTTGTCGGGCGGCGCCCCGATGTATACCTACTATTATATTATCATAGTACAGGTGACGCCATCTGGACTCGATCGCGGTTCTAAAAATACTCACAGCCTCCTCCGGACGATTCATCAAACCTCAAACGCCGCCGTCAGGTCACGCGTCGTTTGTGTTTACACTCCGCGGCGGGAGAAAAGAGTATAATATTAATATAATGTATTATGTGGTGGGCAAAAAATCTAAATCTAAAAACGATCGAGGAATGAAAATAATAATTATGTGCTCGGCAGTCGACATGGGTTAACTTTCAGGCGGACCACTTATATGTCGGATCAAAACTTAAAAAAAAAAATTAAAAAAACAAGTAGAGACTTGTAGGCAAGTAGACTTAATAAACTTAGTATAGGCATTGTCACACTGACTGCTAATATCGAGGTGATTATTACTCATTTATATACATATTGTATTATTCTCTCTTTATCCGTCCTAATAAGTGTACCGTCCACCCTAAAAGTGTACAGTTCGAAAAAAAAATGTTATTATTATGTCATTGAATTCAAATTTAACACCATTCATGACAGTGACCCATTTGTAACCTACCGTACATCAGAGCGACACCCACTTGCCCACCTTTTTTTATTCTTATTTTATTTTAATATAGGTAGGTAATAATTGGTATGTATATTTTATAGTTTATACTGAAATCTATACCACGGTCCTTACAAAACATAGACTTTTGGTTACATCTTATATATTCATATTATAACCACCATGAGTGTGACGCTTAAAATAGATAAAACCAAATCTTTTCTTTCATAAAATATTGATTTTATAGAATAGTCTGATTGTTGCATAGATCCTTACAATACCATGGCCGTGATCGATGAACGCAGAGGCGTGACAAAAAATAGTACGTGTGGCTCGTGTGGGAAGGAAATTTCAATTTCAGTCTTGGGCGAAATACAGCCCTCACCAGCGGCTCGTGCCACGAACATGTCGTCTGCGAATGAAATAACTCTTGTCCCGCCCTTTCCGCAATATACTATTTTGTGTACACTTTTATGGATTTAAATTTGAAAGATAATGATGAGTATATTATAATTTTGCATGCTTTCTTAGTTTTTTTAAAAACAATTAAATTATTAACTTGTAAGTTAAAACTAATAGAACTGTATTGTTTAAAACTTTTTTTTATTTAGGTACCTAGGTGGCTAGGTTTTACTTTGCTTGTTTTATATTAAACACCTTTATATGACGTACACATGTGTAAGTAATCACAGGTGTGATTTGGATTTACTCTTACATTCGGTAAGATATTTTGTAGGGAAATACACAATATAAAACTGTGCGTATGTCGGTGATGTAGTCATCTATCTAATTTATTACAAGCAATTCGAATTTTGTTTAATATGAATTATTTAAAAAGATTTTTATTTATTTCATTGTGTTACAATATTACTACTGTAATGGTTAACTGTAATACATTTGATAACTTGGTGGACAATTTAAAGTACATTCTTACTAATGAAAATCATACAATTTGGATAAATGATATAGGTGGCGACAATGAAGTATTAGTCAACGGAGAATTTGTAACAATACAAGATTATTTAGAATCAAGTGATATAAAATATTTATACTCAATTCCAATAAATAATTCAAATTATTCTATTTATTCTACTAATAAATTGTTCACTGTTTCGAATACAATATATACATTTTTTAAATGTAAGTATTCTATTATAGTTGCAAGATTACTCAAATTTATTTATAAATCTATTGAATCATGTCAACTTATTCAACACTCAACTGACCAGGAGGATTTAATAATGAATTGTTTTGAACTAACTTTAGATAATTTCAAAAATGTGAAACCATATTTTGTAAAAGCTATTTTTCAATTATTCTATTTTAATGACTTATCTCAAAATCTCAAGTCTAGTGACCAAACATTGTTAATGTCATTATTGACTATCAATACATTTTTGTATAACGAAGATATAACACCCAATTATCAAAGATCATCAAGAGAATATGATAAAAAGAAAACCCTCATTTACACTAACGGTGTCAAACAACATTTTAATAAATTGGTTACTCGATTGATTTATTCATTAGAGAACTTTTTATGTAAAAATTGCATATATTCTTTTGAAGACTTGGATCATGATAATGGACAGCATAATATATATCGTGACACTAATTCTAAATCCACCAGAAGTGACATTAATGAGAAAATTTCCCAATTTATGAATGAAACCTACTTCATGGTTTTGGAACAGTTGAATAATTTAAAATTTAAAAATGTGGAGGTAGATTTTGAGAACTGTAGTGACATGTATGACTTACAGTATATGTTACTTAATAAATTTATTAGTAATATAAGTGATATTGAATCTCTACTTATGGAATTTAAAATGAAAACAAAAATTAACAAAGTTGAAACCATTAAAGACGTAGAAAATAGTTATAACATAAAAAATGTATTAAAATATCAAATATATTTAATTGAGTTCATCGGAGCCATATTTTCTGTGCAAATTCAATATTACGCCACACTTAATAATAAGTCTTTGAAATATGAAACTGAATATACCTTTGTTAAACTTAAAAATTTAATCGATTCTTTTATTCAATACACTGATAATCTTATACCTGAAAACTATCCTCCGTTTTTGCTATCGTTCATAAATGTATTAAAAAACGCATTACTTACGGATCTTAATCAATCTGAATCTAATAAGGTATTATTACTATCTGAAAAAACGCAACAATTATTAAATAGCAATTCAACGGTTTGCACGAAAAAAGAAAATGTCCATATGTGTTTGGAAGTATCATTGCCAGATTTAATTAAAAATATCATAGGGTTTCATCATATTAATTCATTTAAACAAACATTTGAAATACTTTTGCAAGAATTTAGTACACCCGATGATTATTATTATTATTATTCAAACCAGGTTGATAATCGTATGGAAATAAAAGATTCCAGTAATATTACACAAATTGAAACAGAAACGTGTAAAATCTTAGTGGAAATACGAGAATATTTGTTGTTACTGTGGTCATTGATAGACATAGTAAAGACCAATAATTATTTCACATTACCTCCATCTGACAATACTGATAAAAAATTACTACAAGAATACTTAACACCGTCTTATGATAACATATTTCACTACATGGCTCACGTTTATATAAATACAAATGATTTACGACTTCAGATGATTTTGTTGCCGGTATTGGTTCATTTCAAAAATACCGAATGGGTTTTGTATGAAGATACAAATCAAATATTTAAAAAAATGACTATAATACAACGAACATTAGTTCTGGCTGTAAATTCGCTACAATACTACGAAGTCAACAATTGCCAAAATGTACAACTTAATAAAAATATTGTAGATATAATCAACAAAAATTTGGGGAAAACTAAAAATACTGATAAGATAAACAATATACATTTACAAATATTTTTCAAAACAAAAATATCGAACTACGACAATTTCAAAAACCGTAAATATATCAATGATCTTATAGATAGATACACATGTACTGATAGTTTAAACGGAACGTACCTGACCGGTGTCCAATTTTCTTGGTATGGTATAAGGATGAGTATGTTAAGCTTAAATCAAGATGTCTTACAAAATATTGTTGATTATCAACGTATACTTAGATTCCAAACACTTATATTAAATTTTCTTGTAGCAAAAATATACACTCAACTCGAATACATTTTTAAATTTCCCATACGCTTGACTACGAAGAGAATACAGGCAATACGAAAATATTTGGGAGAACTTAATGGTCTTAAACACTCATTACCTCTGGTGTTGGATTTACAGAATATTTGTCAATCATATTCGAACATATTCGAGGATGAAGATATTTCTTTCAAGAACATTAAATTATTTCGAAACCAAATCAATGACCGAATAAAAGCTTATGGAGTGTTTGAAATAGACGGAAAACAAGAATTTAAGACGTTTAACGATTGTTACGCGTCATTAAAAAATGATATTGAAAAGTTAAAAAAATATTTAATGCATGGACCGCATAAAAAATTATTGATTTTTGTAGATGATCATGCAGTACCAATGACATGGAAAGATTATACAATTGGATAGATCTTAAGTATCGCTAAATGTTATTTAAATTAATGACGATAGAGTAAATTTATAAACATATTGTAAACATATTTACTGTTAAATCATAAAGAGGTTTTTTTATCCAAACGCTGGAATCTTGATGTGTTTTTATCAAATGTTATCTAACTAATTTAATTTTTAATAAAAATCCGTTCTTAAAATATAATTACCATTATATGATTATAGTTTTTATTCGTTTTACTATTTGTGTAAATTTATAATATATACCTACCTATATTCTATAATATAATGTTAATTTTTTTAGTAAATGTGAAATATCTAATTTTATTTCCTTAATTGTTAATGTGAAATTATATAATAATAATAAAAATAATATTTATTTTCCAAAGAGCTACTTACAAGTTACTATAATGATACACAATATTATAGAGTTGGATGGCCCAACTCACCAATGAGGATATCCTCTGATCGGTGAAGTTGGAGTACTAATAAAAATAGGTAAATAAATATTTAGGTAAGTATAATGTAAATTTAAACCACAGTATAAAATTTATTATAGTAATACAATTATTACAAACTATGCCATAAGAATTCAAATAGAAATAATTACAATGTTATATTCAAAGGTGGGCAAGTTAATAAGAATAATTAACTCAAGTTAAGTTAAGTTAAGAGGACACAAGATCGATAACTTAAAAGTTAACAGTTAAAAAATTATAAATTTAACTCTATAAGTTAAAAGTTAATATAGAAAAAAATATTGACTTAACTCAGTTTAAAAATAGTTAATCTATTTTTTTTTAAATTAGTATATAAATCACATAAAGAGTGAATGTGTCTTTCTGGTTTCTAATTTATAAATTATAAAAAACAATTTTATTGAACTTTTATCATAATGTACACTGTATACTATTTTACTTTTACTTTACTATTATTTACTAATTTAAGCTATACTCATCTTAAATTAATAATTTAACAATTATATTTTTTATATCGTATAGCAATTGAATGTCATAATAAGTGAAGATGATTACATGATCTTCATATATATTATAAGTTATATAACATTAAGACATAACAATTGTCAATTTGTAATTTAAAATTATTAATTTTATTAAAAACATTTATAATTGCAACTCGCATAATATATGATTTACTACTTAATAAAATATATTAACATACACAAAATTATGTTATCAAGAAAAAAAACAGAAATGTTTCTGTTTTTGTATTGGATTATTTTTATTTTATACTGATATAGTGATATAGTAATATTTACTTATAAATGAAAAATTTCAAATGTTTTTAACTTGATGGATTTTTTTTTAAACCAACTGAGAAAAGCTAAGTTTTTTCCACTGTAAATTGAAGTAGTTAAGTTCATAAGTTGATTGGAAAATAAACTAACTAGTTAAGTAAAAAAGTTAAAAAAAATGTAACTTTTTAACTTAACTTTAACTTTTCAACTAGTTAATAATGCCACATTTGGTTATATTATTATTTTTATTATCCGGTCCACATTAAAAACTGTAGAAGTTATATTAGGTTACTGATTAACCATAGTTTAATAGATTTCTTGTATTTATATAAGATTTACAGTTTATAATGCGTGTGATTGAACTTTACTTATTAGGTAAATACCTACATAGGAAAAAAAATCGTCTTGATTTTAAAGTTCGGACAGTAGAAATATCTAAATAATTTTTTTGTCGTGCATTACAATATATTGGTTTGAAATGTATTAAATTAAATTTATGTGAAAAATATAGATTGTTTCTGTAAAATAATTGTTTAACAGGGAAAGCTTTGAATTCTTCAATTCAAATAGTTTAACAGGGAAAGCTTTGAATTCTTCAATTCAAAACGTTTAACAGAGGAATATGGTTTGGGCTTATTTAATATTATTTGTATAATGTTATTTTGAGCATTCGTGTCCGTATCCATACACACGGACATCATTATCTTATTACTTGCTACAATTCTTAAACCATCCCGGGTAGTTAAACCATATTGTAGAATAGACTGTGCCATCGAAAAATAGATCATACGCATGACTTGAATATTTAGGAATTTTCTTGCGTTAATAAATAGATAGTACAGTTTTCACAGTTTAATTATTATGTTATTTATGTGAGTGTCCCATTTTAAGTGCTGATCAACAGTAATTCCTAAATATTTTGTATTTTCAGTCTCATAAATAGCGGTACATTATCAATTATTAATTTTACAATTTTTATTGTGAATTTTTATTTAGCTTCAATTAGGTTGCGTTCTTTTTTCTATAGTGAAAGTTATATAACTCTGTTTAGTATAGTTAATTCTTAAATCATGTTGTAAAGCCACGCGTTTATCAAGTGCATATCAGTTTCGGCTTTTTGACGAACTTCCGTGTAGTCCTCAAAAGAAAAATAATTTACCTTGAATATTTAAAATCGCATTTTCAAAACGACCTAGAACAAGCCTAGGTTTTATAAGTAAAAATGTATGTGAGAACACTTGTGATTCACTTGTGTAATCACAAGTGTTATTTCAATTTGAAAATATATCTTCAATAAATACATTAATGACATTAGCAATATAAGAACTATAATTTAATAATTTCAGTATAGTATTACATTTTTTACTAGCCTTTGTTTCGCGAGTGTGTGCAATGAAGTACTTAAAGGTATTTTTATTTTTTGTTTTGTGTCTCTTCAATGTATCTGAAACGATCAGATACGATGAAACTGACAATTTAAGTCTTATAGTAAATTATATGATCAATACAAATGAAAATTGGATGTCTGTTATTATTCCTCGTCGTAAAATATTAATTAACCATGAATTTCAAACGATAGAGATGTATTTGACAAAGTTACCTAAACAGTTGAAATCCAGCACTTCATCGTCACAAACAAAATATTTCGTTCCTAAACCAGATGTATTACAAACTTTGAATTTTATGTACACAGCTCTGAAATGTGAGTATGCATATTTGATTCGTGATATCTTAAAATGTTTATATCATAAACCTAAAAAAACATTTAAAAGTCTTAAAAATATACAACAATATTTAGGCAAAGTAATTTTCAATTTATTTAACTTTAAAGAGTTATCTTCAGATCTAAAATCTAGTGACCAAACATTAACAATATCGTTATTGAGTATCCATGTGTTCCTGTATAAGAACGACATTCATCCTAAAAAATATGCAGACACTTTACTAACAAAATGGATTCATCAAATGATTTCTTTAATAGAGATATTCATCTGTAAAATGTGTTTCTTCGAATTTGCGGAATTAGATATTATGTCAACGCAAGATAAAGATCTAAACAGTTATTCTCTGGATCAATTTATATCACGGTTGAAAAATTTAAGTGATATAGGTTTATACGACGATAAATATAACACTGATATGTACAATCCGAAAAAATTTTTGATGTACGCCTACACAAACGATATTGGATTGTACGATTTAATGATTAAATGTCCATCGGTTCCAAAAAAAACAATGCACATTTTCGAATCATTAATAACAAGTAATGGCATAAAAAATGTGTTAATTTACCAAATATTTTTAATTGAATCATTAAGGAGCCTATTTTCTCAACAAACTATGGATGTACTACAAAATATTACTTATGATTCTAATGAGAAATTGTCCAAACTTGATAAGTTATCCGATGGATTTAATAAATACATGGATTTAATACCCGATAATTATCCACCAGAATTTTTAAATTTCATACATGATATTAAAAATGCTTTGACTGATTCCCTTCAATCAGATAAGGATAACTTTGAATCATTGCATAATATACTAAATAATATATTAAGTACAACATCAATAATTCACTTAGAAACAAAAAAAATCAATAGTATGACTATTATATCAATAACTAATTTGATTAAAAATATCAAAGTAAGTCCATATTTTCCATCGTTCAAACAAACGTTTGAAATTTTATTACAAGAGCCAAATATGTTAAAAGATTACTATTTACTTGACGAAATTAACTATGAGCAAATAACAAAAGCTTCAAAAGAGACAAGTGAAACATGTTTGCAAGTGAATCAAATACGGATTGGATTTATTTGGATCTTGGAGATGCTAGGCAGAATGCCAGATAATGAATTAAAAAAACCTTTAGATTCATATTTATTAACTATATTTAAAAACGTTACTTATCTATATGAATTTAAAGAAACCAAGTCAATGATTAAAAGGTCGTTGTTAAATTTATTAAATCATGTCAAAAATTCAACATCTCAATCACTTGCAAATATCAATTCTATAGAATTCGTTATATTAAAACAGTTAATATTGAGCACAGTTATTACAATGGATTATCAAGAACTAAACAGTTGTGAAGTAACTGAAGAAAATAAAACACTATATGCAGAATTAACTTTCTTACATAAGTTCCCTTTTGCCGATATTCAGGAACAAATAGATTTGGTAATAAAGATGATTTGTAAAAATACAGGTCACCGCTACGATGGTACTTCCGAAGTACAAAAAGGACACACGTATATCGATACAATAAAATCTCTAGATGAGGAAGAATCGAATATAACTCACTTTTATTGGTATGTTTATAAAAAACAAGTTTTAAATATTTGTCAAGATTTATACCAAGATTTTAAAACACCGGACAATCATCAGATAGATTATAGGTTTCAATTGTCTGTTTTGGAATGGTACTTATATAAAGCATACACAAAAGTATTGTGCATGTTCAGAATTAAAAACAAACTACCATCAAATGAACAAATTGTTTTTATAAGAGAAGTTTTTAAAAAACTCCTGGAAAGTCTTAAATTTTCAACATATTTAATAAGAATTGTACTACATTTCATTAACATTTTCGTTAATTACTTTGAAAATAAAACAATAGATGAAGAAAGTATCAAAAACTTTACTGATATAGCAAATGAGCATGCAGACAAGCTGCCGTATGTTTCAATCAACAAATTTCAACAAATAGACCATTTTTACTATTCATTCAATAATGCTATTGAATTTATAAATCATTATTTTATAGATACTAACAATGTTAAATTCATTGTTGATGAAAATAATCTCACTGTGTCCATGTTTTGGGACAAATTAAATATGAAATATCAAAATAAATAATGAACCATAGAATATTGTATTTTATTGTTAATTATATTTATTGAGATATGTAAATGATGTAAAGGACTGGATGATTGAGAAAAATTTTTCTTTATTTTAAAAATACCTAACAATAGTAAATTTATTTTATAGGTAATACGTTTTATTTAAATATGCAAATAAATTGTATAAAATTAATTTACTAGTTATTGAAAAATTTCAATTTAGTACTAGAAATAGAGGGCTCTTGTCCTGTATTTTAAAGGATATAGTAATTGATTTAAGTCAATTGTTGAATTGTCCTGTTCAAATTTAAAAACTAAGGGGGTTTCAGTCGGTCATTTTCTATGGAGTAAAGATTAGGCAATTATGTGGAAAGTACAACCGGACCATGTCAATGTGTGTGAGTGTAAATGAACATTAGTGGGTGAAAAAAGAACCGGCGTTCTCGCACTCGCAAGTACATGTCAGCAGTATATTAAATTAGAAAAAATGTATAAGGTTACTTTTCGAGTAAAACATAACTCAGCTGTGACAAAATTGTGAGACTTAGGTTGGTGCGATTTGGATTCTGTAACAATCCTAACAATTATTAACACGTCCTCTAAAGAAAGGTCGAAGAATTTTTTGGAAATATTAATTTATTCAATACACATGATTAAACAAAAATGTTGTAAAAACTGAAATTTGTATAATATTATAATATTGTCAAAAGTTCAAACTTTAAAAAAAAAGCTTCGACCGTTATCTAGAGGAGATTTTAAGAAATTTTATTATTTGTACACCATCTAAAGTCTCACAATCTTGTCAGAGGGTATTTTTTTTTATTATATTGAAATAAATCTACAATATACACATTATTTTTGTACAATAAGTAGGTATGATAAGTGGCAGTAAAAATAGGTTGTCATAGATCATCAGATTAGGGAGGATACCCTTATTTTTGTACAATAAGTAGGTATGATAAGTGACAGTAAAAATAGGTTGTCATGGATCATCAGATTAGGGAGGATACCCAGTGGTAACACCCTATAATAGCGGAGGGTCTAAAAACGATTCTTTTTCGTCTGGAACCACCTTAACAAAATAAGAATATCAATTTATAATTACACCATTTTATTCAATTATTTTTCGAATGGTCATATACTGATAGCTGGTTATTGTGATTGTAAACAAAGGCTATGTAGGGGAATATAACACAACTAAAACCTTGGTCTGTCCTTAACCATGGTTACTAAATCCAAGTTAAGCCACACCAAGTACAAAAGTTACAAATAATGAAGAATTAAAACAGAATATTTATAGTTATACATAACATAGTAAACTAATGCGCTATCCGATCATCTGAGGGGACAATCGGTGAACTCTACAATATCACTTCAAACGCGCACGTATGGAATAGGATACTGCAGAACATAAACGTAAAACGTATAACTAAAATATTATGTTACAATATTAATTATTTTATATAAAAATTAAATTAGATTTTTCATTTACTCGTTATAATAAATTAATATCTACTAAATATTATGTATGTTTGTTGATTTACTTTAAATGGTGTATCCAAGATCTATCTATAATTTTATGTATTTTACGTATCTACCCAACAAAAACACTCCGCCAAACTCAGTGTAAGAAAAACGCTAAGTACATTTTTATATACATATGTATAAAAAAACTGTTCTAAAAGTTGTGATATTATTTTATTGCTAAGTTTTTGAACTATAGATATAATTTATGTCAAAATAGTCTGCTTAATAATTTAACTTAAATTGGTGACTTTAAAACACTTGATAAGTAATTAATACAATTCTTATTTTAATGATGGTAGACAGTTGTAGACTATACTATTTTAAGTAATCATTATGTTATAGTATTTTTAAATTTTTAAGTCGCCAAGCTAAGTTCAATTATTTAGCAGACTATTTTAACATAAAGTAAATCTATAGTTCAAAGGCTTAGCTATACAATTATATCACAACTTTTAGAACCGTTTTTTTTGTATATAGGTACTTGTAGTGTTTTTTTACACAGAATTTGATGGGGCTTTTTGTTGAGATATCACTCATTTTTGTTGATACCTTATTATTTCAGGAACATATTGTTTTACAATGATCTTTTTTTCTATTTTTAAAAAAAAATTATTTTATAAATTAAGTTTATATGTTAATAAAATATTGTTGCCATTGGTTGCAGATTATAATTTCAGGTACAATAGCTAAGATTTTAAAGGATATTATAATAAACTATTCATGAGCAGTATTTCGGTAGTAAATTAAAATGTTTTTAAAAAATATATCATTAATTTCATAGTAATAATAATAATAATAATTAATAATGAACTCTGTGTAATGGAAAATAACCAAACATATATTAAGAAAACACGATACGAAGCGTGATATTATGCACTTGTGTAATCACAGATGTGATTTTAATTTCATATGAAAATGTAATAAGTTACAATAGCACTAAAACTTTATAATCAAAATGGCTTACCTATGTTAGTACTCTATTGTAATATAATATTTTATTACGATTTAGTGTTATAACTTACAAAATGAAGTATTGTAAGTCATTTGTACTTATATATTTTTGTTGCGTTATGTCAAAATCGCTTGTAAATAGTACACAGTTAACTGAATTATTAAACACCATAAACTCGAAGATCACTCATAAAAGCTGGGATACAGTTATTCGTCAAACCAATATAATAATCGATGGAAATCCTACAACGGTTATCAGTTATTTAAACAATAATTTAAAATACGATGCTACAACTACAGATATTCAGTTAAACGAATCAAATGCACTAGAAGTATTACTTTTGGTGTACACAGCTTTCAAATGTGAGTATGCATCTTTCGTTAGAGATTTACTCAACTTTTTTTTTGAATACATCTCAATATGTGAGACATCTGTAAATACACATTCAACAATTAATGTCGCAGACGGTTGTTCACATAACAGAATAATTGCTAAATTTATTGATTTTAAACAAAATATTGGGAAAATTATTTTCAATCTATTTAATTTTATGGACTTGTCTCAACATCTCATATTAAGTGATCAAACGTTTTTAAAGTCACTTATATCCATTAATTTGTTTCTATATTACCACCAACATTTGACCGATGACGATGAGGAGTCGAATATATTACATGCAACATATTATGACGATGATCAGTCAGGTCATATTATTATATTAAAAAAAGTAGTTGTTCAGATAAAAGACTTGGTCGACCACTTTCGGTGTAAAAATTGCTTTATTGGCTATGATTATTTCAAAGATTCCAAAAATAACACTAGTGACTTATCAACTAAAATACAGGAACTCTACGATTCTTACTCATTAACCTCAAAAATGGATCGTTTTGACGACATAGGCTTACAAAACGACTTATATGATGTTGAGATGTATGATCCAAAGTATTTGTTAGTCAAAGAATTATTTGAAATAGACAAAGATTATTTTAAAAATATTTTATTGGCATTGTACCACGATACGCATAATAGCTATGACATCAATGTTATATTTCAATATCAAAATGATATAAATCAAGTAGTTACACATTCTATGATTAGAAAATTTATAAAATCAATATATTTATGTAATAATAAACTCGACTTTGATTATAATACACTAGAAACACTTCTGTCAGATTCTTATAAGCTACTGGTCGAAAAAAAAGATTCACTAACAGCGTTATCAGACTCGGAGAAAATTGATTTATCTGAAAAAAAAGATTCACTAACAGCGTTATCAGACTCGGAGAAAGTTGATTTATCTGAAAAAAAAGATTCACTAACAGCGTTATCAGACTCGGAGAAAGTTGATTTATCTGAAAAAAAAGATTCACTAACAGCGTTATTAGACTCGGAGAAAGTTGATTTATCTGAAAAAAAAGATTCACTAACAGCGTTATCAGACTCGGAGAAAGTTGATTTATCTGAAAAAAAAGATTTACTACCGGCGGTAAGAGAAAATTTTTTTTCAACGTTATCTTATTTGGACCAACGTGATTTATCTGTAAAAATTCTGAAACTATTTAATTGTAAAATGCTAGATTATGCACCAGATAGTAAAGAGATGAAAGATATTCTTTCGATTACAGGTTTCGTCATAAACATCGTAAACTCCGTTAATTTTAAATCATTCCTCCAGACTTTCGAAATATTCAAACAAGAGTTGAATTCAAACGATGATTATAACTTACTGACGATGGATGCACATAGAAAAATAGAAAAACGGGTAGACGGTGTTCAGGGTATAGACACTGCATCGTGTAAGGCCACGGCTGTTCTGCGTGAAATCCTGGTTTCGATCAGTTTGCTGGTAAATGTCGTGGAAAAACATGGCGTGTGCATCAAAGGCGACGATAGCACAACCAAAGAACAATGTTTCCAGGATTACTTGAGATTGCATTTGAACAGCGTATTCCAGTGTATCAGTAATTTTATTGAAAGCACGACCGATGTGAAGTTACAACAGAGGTTGTGGCCAATATTATTTCATTTGGAAAACATGGGGTGGACTTACCTCGGTGTGAATGACGATGAAGCGTATACACAACACGTTACGATCCATCAATATGTACTGATGACTTTGGGCTCGATAGAACTCTACGAATTGAGCAATTGCAAATCGCCGAAATACAATCAAACGCTCTATGACAAAATGGTCGGGTATGTGGAAAATAAATCTAACCACAAAGGAAAATTGTCTGTGACGCCGCGTACTGCTGAAGATGTGGTCGACAGGTTGAGGGCGCATATAGCTTTTAACACGTTAAAATATGATCATGTCAGCTACAGTTCTATCACTTATATCCATAATAGTATGTTTAACGACATTTTAAGCTACTTCCCTGAGATGTATTCGAAAAATTATCAGTTCTATTGGTATGGACACAAAAAAAATATTTATCATATAGTACAAGCTGTCACACAAAACGTGATCGATTACCATGCCATACTCAGCTATCGATTGATTATTATACAATGGATTATTTCTACAGTCTATATAAGAATGAAATCTATTTTGAAAATATGCCACCCACTGAACAAAACCGATATCCATATGATAAAAAACCAGTTATTCGTGATCCGTGAAGAATTTAAAGCTCCAGAAGTTTTAAAAAAAGATTTTAATGATACCGTTGATAGATATTTACTTGTTATAGCAACGGAAAATTCATCCGAAGTGAATGAATTCAACGACTTTATCATGGAAAAGTTCGAGTTATTTGATTTTGCTGCTATAGAGGCTGAATTAACAACAGAAAATGTTTGTTCCGGATTAAACGATTACTTTGAAATTATAAAGTCAAATTTGATTTCGATGAGTAATAATTATATTGATTATAATAGTAATAAACCATTATAACTCTGATAGTGTCATATCTTTAATTTGTATTATTATTTGATAAAAAGTTAACAATTCAAAAATTTTTATCTTTAGTCTTTTAATAAAAAATGTATAGGCTGTTAAATAGTTTAATCCGAACGCATCATAATATGCTTATTTTTACAATTGACCTATATTATAATATTATTACATCAATACGATAATTTATTGTTTTTTCTGTTTCTAACTGTATTATTTTCAGAAATTCATCATGTTTGTTTTAAATGAATAAAAAATATTCTGTAGTTGTTTAATATATTTATTAAAAAAATATGTTTAAATAATGTTTTTACTATTAACTGTTTTATTTTCTACGAAAATATTGGTTGTGAAATAGAAACAAAAATCAATATTATTTCGTAGGGATAATTATCATTTTAAACCAATAGATAGGTACACTCTTTATTTTTGAATAGATTACGAGCAAATTCACACTCAATTATCCATTTATTAAGCAATGTCGGGCACAATAATTATTAAATATTTAAAATTTGATTTTGTGTAAAAAAA
>WHPZ01584153.1:0-17991 GCA_016617965.1 Macrosiphum rosae | reverse complement strand
GGGTTGCTCCTATCCCTTTTTTTAGTATTTGTTGTTATAGCATCTACGGAAATACATAATCTGTGAAAATTTCAACTTTCTAACTTTCATGGTTCATGAGATACAGAGCGACAGACGGACGGAGGGACAGCCGAGCGAAAGTAATAGGCTTCAAAACGTACGGAACCCTAAAAATGATAATAATGATAATAATATCACACGACAATCGCTTCGTATGCATCGCAGAGATCTCACGTACGACGTACTTATTGCATAAATAAAATTGCATAAATCGCATAAATCACAGAGGATCCGTATCACGTGACAATCGCCTGTGTGTGGGGGCTTTAGTTATAAACAAAAAACAAAACCCCTTCATGTGAATAGGAAAAAAATAATAATAATTAATAATTTTAAATAACCGCAGCATTTTTGTAAACATTTAATAATAATAATTTTTGCAGTTGATAAACTTATACATAAATCACAGAACATCGAACTTTATAAAGTCGTCAAGTCATTTGAATCGTGTTGGAAGTCCGACAAATGTAAATATAATATTAGGTTTAGTTGGCCGAGTTAGGATTCTAAATCGATATTAAATTATGTTTTGGGACGGTATGGCACTATACGGCTGTGTATTTTATTACGAAATATATCAAATTTGGTCACCACGGGAGTTACACAATAATAATTCGTTCCACGTCATAATAAAATGACTGACGCCACCACCGCAGAATCCACTTCAGCCTTGGCGTGGAAGTTGTTATTGATGGATCATTAACTCGCCCCCGGTCAGATTACCCGTTAAATTGGGTACGGATAGCCAAAACATATAAATTCAGACATCGGACTCGACGGGACGTCAGTTTCTGTTACACGGTTGGTCGGGGTCAATGTGGAACAGTGTTGGGAAATGGGAATTAACTAAGATATCCATAATATAACTGAGTAAAGTCGTCTGTAACTTGTATTTTGTATATTATAGTTCAATTTTTTTAGTGACTTTTATCTAAATACTATTATTTGAACTGTTATTAATGGATACAAAATAGGTACCTACAAATATTTATTATTATTTTTTTTTTTAAATTGAAGTAACTCTTACGATTTAAGAATTACAGTGAACAGGTACGTTAAACATTAATATATTCCTAGGGTATAATTAATATCGGTAGATGTATAACCTATATCCGTCTAATCGAGTTTCATGTGTTTAATAACTCTGTATTTCTATAATGTATAACTAATACATTATACTATATTATTAGACTCAACACGGTTTACCTTTATACACAATATGTGGGACCAAAGTTACTGTTCATTATCAAATGAAATATGCATATTTGGATATCGATTATAGATTCTAAGTGGCGTAACAAATATGTATTTTTTTCGTGTCAGAAGATACTTTTTGCAGTAGAAAAATATTTGAAGAAAACAATGGAATATTAACAAAAAAAAACAATTTTAGGACAGTGTCTATTTTGTTTTTCCTTGTAATTCAAAAATTAATACCTCGATGGCATCAATCCCATAACATTTTCACTAAATATTTATGTTTGGATTTTCTAGACATTATAAAATGTTGGCTTAGATATTTAACATTTTCGATGATTTAAATTTTTTTTTTTCACTTTTATACTTTTGAAAAAAATTTTGTTTGTCAGTAGGTAAAAAAACTAGAACAATTATAAATTTTTTTTACATGGATTTAAAAAAAAAATATTGCATACATTTTTATGAGCGTTTTTATTCAAATGTTGATGGCATTGGGTACTTAAATATTAAAGATATAATAACAATTAACAATTAATTGTTTAAAAACTATTTTTTAACATCCAAAAAATATTAATCGTAGAAACTAGAAGCATTTCAATATTACTAAAATTAATATTTTCTATACACAATGACATTTCAAAATATTAAGACTAATATGTTAAGATATTTAAAGGCATTTGAAATATTTTTGATATTTACCTTAAGAGTGACTTCTCCGATTTTAATTATAGAGTATTGTCGATATACTATGAAACGTTATAATTGATTTTTATTGATTGCTTTTAGTCAATATAAAAAAAAGTATAAATTACAAATCTACATTATTACGAAACAATATAATTATAATGACTGCTATAACAATAAGAATATTTCATTAATATATATTATTATTTCATTCAATTTGGATTTTCCGGATTGTAATAATATTTTTTTTAATTATTTTAAAGTTAATCATAAATAAATAATTTTAGGTAAGATGATTTTTTCATGTTTTCTCATACACATTGTTATATAATATTATACTAGTAAATGTTATTTGCTATTCCTAGATATTTATTTTCAATCTCACAAAATCAATATTTATATGTAAATGTGAATTTAATTATAAAGTTTTCGTGATACGTCTTATAAGTTTATCTTAAAGACCAATAACCTTCTAAGTTTCTATCAACGTATTACATTTCAAATATGCATTAGTATGTTAATAGACATTTTACCCAAAGATGTCAATGATTATATCTATGCTTGTGTAATATGAAGATTGAATTAGGTTAGTATAATTTTCGATCAAATATACAACGGATCATTAATCAAACTTTTTTTTATATTATGATTTAGGATAAAATTTAAACGATTGAATGATACAGTAGTTGAGGTGTTATATGTAGTGAAATCAATTAGGTATCAAAGAAATATTATTTTGAAGTGTCATTCCAAATAAACGAGCATTTCAGTTATAATGTTAATAGAGGTAGGACAGGTAGGTTAGTGTGATTTCCATTCGAATCGATGTTATGTTAGCTATAAATAAAAAAGTGTAATCAACCACATAAAAATATTACTTGCAGTTATAAATTACGACGTGGATAGAAAATATTGTACCTATCATTACCTAATACTATAGCTAACCTACACAGTCTCATAAAGTAAATTTGATATTTAAAGAAATAACTATAGGTAATTAAATGAAAACATTCGTCCTATAGGTTAGGTTTTTTGTGTATGAAGCGAAAATACTTTAGTTTGCAAAGTTAATGCTAAATCGCATGGCTCTAGGCGCGTGAACTTACTAAGCTAAGCCAACAAACCCATCCAATTTATATTTTAAAAATAAATGTTGTTCTATTAAATCTCTTTGAACGTAAATTATTTACTTAGAAGACTGAAGAACAGAAAACTGCTTTATGATTCGTGCGGTCTGGATCAATACAATTCATAATATTATATAGGTGTGTTTATGTGTGTTTCGTGTAGGTTTAATACAATTTAGATAAATATTTATTAATTAGTGATTTTTAATTCAGATATAGTATACCTAGTTAAAAAACAGAGACGTAATATTGTTTGCAAATATGATTATTGCCTAATGGCTCGTATTACTTTGTGTGTACAATCGAAAGGTGACTTGCAACGTATTTATTCGAATGATATAATATTTTAATGAATGCGTGTTCTGCGCATGGGATTATTCAAGCACGATTATTATTAATTGGTTATTCATTAGCAGATACAATGCTTTTTAGTCGTAATTTTCGAGTCAAATCAGAAAATTAAAAAAAAAACATTTCTGTATATAATAACTGGCCCTAATAAATTTGGCAGCACAATAATAACAGGCACATATGGAATTTATCCAACAAATTCGTATCTAACTTGTTGGGTATACTGTTAGAGTATTTCCCGATTTTGTTACATGTTATTACTTGTTTTTACCGGTAGAGCTTTTAAAGTTTTGCACTGCTAACTATACTCCAACAGCACAGTTGCCATGTTTATAATTATGTTATGTCCATTTTTTTTTCAGAGTAAAAAATGTCGACCTAATTGCTTCGTTTTTCGACGGTAAAACCTAGTCTTAATTTAAATATATCAAATCTGTTTAAAGACACTCGGATCATGTGGTGCTTTTGACAAGATTATGCTATTTCGATCAAAACTTACACCCAGTTATTATATCGTAGAATCCTAACGATATAAATAAATTATCCAGTTTTGATATTGCCACCACACTGTTAAAATACATTTTATAATATTAGGAATATTGGTAGAAAATGAAAAACTGTTTTTAGTTATTAATTATTATAATTTACTGCGTATTATCTTTAACTACCAACCCTGGGAATTTATATCATATTGACCGGTCTGTGGGTATATTGGTAAGTACCAAAAAATGCGATTTGAAACCAATTTTTCCTACATATATTGAGCTAATTTTGTGCATTGACAATATTTTCCGGTGAATGTCGTAATTTCCCAAATAATCGTCATTACATATTATAAACATATTACTTTAAACGGATTATACGGACGTAAATCATTAGACATATACGTTTCCTAAATGGTGTATATATATCAATCTCATATTATATTATTAGTATATTTTTTCAATATTTACAATTATTTAAGGTAGATTATTTAAGCATCTGTTTTTAGTACAAACATATCGGTGAAAAGCTAGTAGATACCGAGTGAAATATGTGTATACCGACCGTCGATACACGTAAGTACCTTTATACACTTGAGAGTGATTTAGTCTTTTGGCCGCTGACCAAATACCGTAAGGTTTTAATCGCAGAGACCACGAAAATCATACTGGAATAGTGATTGTCGAAGCCTACCTGAATATATTACAGACATGACATTATCCAAGCATGTTATTCACATATGATACAAAATGTATATTTTATAATCAATAAATTAATCACTCGTGCAGCAATTTAGTTTACACTACGGATATGACGTGTTTTTCAACCGTTAAAAATTACCTAGGTGGCACCAATATATTATAATATGTGTTCAGAATCTGAAAGTTGAACAAGTGTATTTAACTTTGCATGCGTGGCGGTCGATTATTCTTGGTATTTTTCGTCATAATATTATACCTCATATAGTAGGTACCCTACCCAATTTTATAAAATATATTGAAGATACTCTTAGTGAGTCGTGATAAAGTGAGATGGATGTTCAAAAAAGTTTTTCCACACGTAAACGTGAAATTTATACGTAATCGTCACAATGCATATTATATAATATTTGCAGCGTATATAGTTTTCTCTCGAGACACACTCGACCGCCCCACCTGCAAGCCTCCATCATCGAACGCGTAATGTATAACCGCCTATACCACCAATGTCAGTGCCGAATTGAATTATTATCCTACGGCTTTAATTAAGTTTTCTTATTTATATATTTGATCCATAGGTTTATATAATCGAACGTGTCCCGACTGACTGATCAATGTAGATCCTACATTATGAGAGACTTGATATTTCTATGGTTACTTTGTACCACCATGCAGGGGTGCACTAATAAGGGATTTTCGAAAACTTTCAAAAATTTTCAAAAGGTTCTCGCACAAAGATTTTGAGATTCATTAAGGAAATTAAAAATTTGTTTTGCTTATAAATGGTTGGTGGTTGCCATGGGTTACAGATTATAATTGGAAGAAATTAGTATTATATCTTTAATATACATTTTGACACTGGTTACTTTGGTTACTGGAGTTTACTTATATAATGATTTCCTATATTATATTTGTTTTCTTTAGACTCAAAATTGTAGAGATTGTTATTAGAGATATCAGAAAAGATTAGAGAGTAGTTTGAACCATATGTTAGGAAATATACCAAGTGCTATAGACTATAGTATCTGAACTGAGATACACGCCGTATTTTGTATTATTAATTATTTATGTTTTCAAGGGTGAAGTCGGGTTGTACTTACAGCTGGATTATATACAGTAGGTTATGTAATTTATATTATATTTATATTTATTTGTAGTATATGTAATTTTAACTGGCAAAAAAAACTTATTGGTAATAATATTGTATGAATACCTACGTCGAAAGTTCCATCTATATTTTGAATCTTTTTTACTCGAAACAAATTTCTAAAAATATTGCTTGTTGTGTTCTATAAAAAAGGAAAATAGTATAATACTACATATTATACCATTATACCGACAGTCTCTACTTTATTTTTAGTTGTCCTAAACGTTTGCCTGGCGTACGCACATAATACAATTCAAGTTTCATTTCAATAATATAATATTCATTTACAATGATTTGTTGCATATATTTGGTTAATGTAATCATTTGTACCTATAACTGATGATATTATAATAAAATCTACACAAAACCTATTCGAAACGTGCACAATAAACGACAGTAGGTATAATAAATTATGTTTAACCATGAAAATTATACTTAATCGTACAATGCACATATTATATTATATTATAATATAATCGTACCACCGGCATGCGATCGAACGAGGCGCCTATATGTGCTATACCTATATACCTACCTACCACTGTGCGTCTGTGCATATATTATAATAGCCGATATAATAATACGATATACGTCATTGTGCCCTGCAGCATAATATTATGTATGAGGAGAACTTTACTATTATTATTATACATAATATACTGTCCCAGTTCGGCATTCCGCTGAAATGTTTAACATTTGTCCTCAAATAATATAATACACTCGCATACGGTGAGTCGCATTTTATGTTGGATCTTATTTGAAGCAAATATTAATTTCTATAGTATTATATATTATTACCACACGATAAATGAGCATTAATATAATACACCTACCGAGTATTCAAACACTACTGCAACCGTTTACGGTATATTATAAAGAACGATCAAATAATCTCCATCTACTGATATTAATATTACTAGAAACACGGAATTGGTTCTGGGGTCAAAATAAAATGTTCGAATTATTGATTCCCCAAAAAATTACTCATCATCTTATAACCGTTCGAATTTATTTCTATATACTAAAAATAGGTAATAATATTAAAAAATGAAGACCGTGATTTTCCACCAATAGTGTCAACTTTTGCATCTATACTACAAAACAAACTACATTTTCTTTGACAGAAAACTTAATTTAGAATTTTATTCCACTCTCCTGAATATTTTTTTATTAATTAAAAAAGAGATTCAATGGAAAACAATAAGTATAAACATTGGAGCAAGCTTAAAGCCAAAAAAGTCAAATTGGTAAACAAAATAAATGTAAAAGTTGAACGACTGCCAAATGTCGAGTTCATAATTCGTAAAAAATGTACGTTGTAAATGTGTACCGCATTAATTTGATTTCATTAACTTCGACTTATTAGTTAATTGATATTGGGTTAGACTATTATTATACATATACCTATTTTATTATTATTAGTATTGACAATAATAGTGAAATACGTATTCGTGTCAAAATAATATTTTTATAAACAAGTGCTGCCATCCCCCACCCGGGCATGGCAGATACCTACGGGTGCCCAAATTGAAAATTCTGCCAAAACCCAACACACACGTGTCCCCCCCTTCTACTACCAACAATACAATACAATACACCTACAAACAAACCATACAGCTAATGGCCATAGTTGCTAGGCTTACGATCAATAAAAAAAAAAAAAAAATATTTTTATAGTTATTACTTATTATTGCTTATATACTTGTGTATAGATTGACTAGAAATACAATCGTTTAACCTGTGATACTGATGTTGGTTTTATATACAACAATTTTTCACCTCAAGTCGTAAAAGTTAATTTTATTGTTACAATTTTGCTTCATCGGAACCATTTCGTATTTACACTACAAGTCATAAACGACCTGTGAACTAATTCGCTAATTGGGAACCGATTCGAAGGCGTCCATTATTACTGCTATACGAGGTGGGACAATGGGTACGGGACTTAAGTTTTGACGCCAAACAATATAATATTTTTCTTTTTTCCCTCATTATTGTCTTGTCAGTGCGAGACATAGTCGAATGTAATCGATCGTAACGTTTTTGAGCAAGTCAATTATGATGACAGTATGATAAAAGTAGGTACCTGCCGTAATACTATTGTGTGGAAGTGCGGTACAATAATTTTATCTATATAGACTAAATAATAAAATATGACGCGAATAGATGGTAATGAATGAATATAGAAATGTATGCGCATTGCGTATTGCGCATAGTAATAATATTGCACTGTACTGGCTTGTGAATTAGAAATTAATTCACGTTCGATCGTTAATCTTACATTTCACCGCCCCCGTTTCGGGTCCACCAGACCTCTTCTTTATATACCTATATGTTGGTCATCAATATGCGCGTGTTTAGTGTTTCGATTAATTATGCATAATATTATAATAATAATATTGTTATGCACACATAATATGGCTGGTCGACGTATTTGTAGGTGGGCGATAAATGATAATACGGTGTTCGCCGAAATCTGTTAACTCGTCTTCGGTACCACGTAATAACAATATAATATATTATTACTAAGCCTATATACTAAACTGTCTAATGTGTTCACTACGTACATAATATTATTATAATATACTCGGCTTAAACAGTGTACGCCGATTGCACGAGCCGTTAATCATCGTCACCGGATATAAACACGATACACCGTATAACAATACAATATAATTATACATCTACTCATAAGTGAGCACCTTAACATAGCTATTATATTTTTAACATCTTCATCCATCAAAAATATTACGTTCTCGAAACTCGGAGTAATTTGAATGACTGCAAACAGCAATTTGTAATACAGTATGAAACACGTCTAGGACCGAGCACAATCAAGTGTTAAAATATAACCATGTAATTTTGCACTAAACATCGGCAATATTATGCATAAAACTGTTTATCTAAATTTATGGACAAAACTTATTGTAACTATGCATGTATGTTTTGTATGGATAAAATTGAATTAAACAATTCAATCAAAATTAATTGAATTGAAGACAGTATATGAACTATGAATGCGTATCGCAGAAATCTGCCTCCAATGACTTAGGGAATTATAGGGGAACGTCTATTATATGTTTGTACCTAGATAAAATGATATTATACTGTATATCGGGGTTAAAAAGATTTATGTTAAGAAAATTACATATTACATATTATGTATCTATATAAATAAATGTGAACAGTGCTGTTATTCTGTTATAGAATGCCAATCTACACCGTTTGAAATTCAAGACTAAATTTTTCATTGAAAATCTCCTGGGTATGCCATAGAAAATGTGGTCTAAACTTAATTATTATTTATTTTGATTTAATCTGTTAATAAATTGTTAAAATTAAATGCAATGTGAGTTGTCTAACAATGACAACTGCAATTAACCCAATAACGAGGTAAACTTAAGCCAATTTGCTCATAACGTTATTACACTTGATCCTTGCATCTTATTAAATATGAGTATTATGACTAAGTTTTCAACAAATTTGTAATATTAAAAAATAAAATCACCAGATAATATAATAATATGGATCAGAGGACCAAGAAAAAAATTGATTTGATCCTTAAAAAGACAAATATTTATTTACTATTAATAATAATTTGTTTTAACAAAAAAATTTTCGGGCTGGGCACAGATATGTTAATTTTTTATAATATTAATAAATAATAAATAATTTTAAAAATAAACTTATGTTAAATATTAAAATATTAAAAGTAAGTACTTACAACGTTTATAAGAAAATAACATTTTTAACATAGATATGCTTTGGGACTGGATACAACTTTTGTTTCTAACCGGTTTTTTGTAAAGCTTTATTTATCGCCATAGAAACGAAAATCAACAATAAAAATAAATGTATGATTCCTCAAATTTCCTTGCAGAGGAAAAATATCTTATAGCATGCTACATTTTAATTAAAAGTAACTTTTTTCAAATTAATGGCATATCCATTTAGCTGTCGAAGTAGGTATATTGTTACAAAAAGTTTAAATGAAATAAAGTATATTGCTACCAAACTTTTGTTTTCATTTTTCTATGATACAACTATTTAAATATAAAAATGAGCTTTTATCAGTTAGCTTAGGTCATTAAAATAAATATAGTTGCACGTGTTCTCAAATCCTTAAGGTTTAAATATGCTGAATAAAATTTTTCGGAAATAAAATTGTTATAATAGTATTATTTCCTGCTATAAGGTAGCAAAAAAAAAACTTGCAAATGTATTAAATTCCTGGTACAATTCACTTATACTCATTAATTGTGATATTATTATTAAATTTTTTTTACACGATATTCCAACAAACATTAAAGTGATTAAACTCTCTTTTATAAGTGGAGGGTATGTGTGACCAACACCGTTATAAATCAATTGGATGTCGACGATTGGGCGCCGCGCCGGGTAGTATATTATATTTTATTCATGCTCCATTCGATATAATGTTAAAATAATAATTATTTATATGCGAGGGACGGACTGCGTTGCGGTTTATAATATAGAGCTGGTAGGTATTCGGATGTCGATCTGTGGCCAGGATTAAACTTACCGGACGGATTTTGGTGTAAGGATCCGGATTTATTGCGCTCGGACCTATATGTATAGGTACGTAATAATGTATAATGTAATATCATTATAGGTGGGGATTATATTAATATTATTAAAGTGCATGGCACGTTTCAGGAAATGTTGAAACAAAATATAAATAAATATGCAATTAAAATGGCATGGAATCATGATTGGTGATACATTTTCTATTCCGACTTGACAGCTGTCAATGAAGATTTCGTACGTAAATAATATACGTTAGGTACGCGCCATCATAATACTACTTGACAACTGAGTGTATTTTTATCGTCTTGTCGTCAAAGTTGTTTTTTTCCACAAACAATTATTATAAAAACGGCTTATTGAGGTTTATTTCGTTATTAATATTCACCTGGGGTTTTTATTCGGTTTCTAGGAGAGGGAAAAAATGTAAGTAGAAGTTCGGAGAAAAGTTCTTTGTGTATAACACCGCTGACTGTTTGGACCCTCGAGCGAAATACATAAATCGTCCGTGAAACTTTCTTCTTTTGTACATCAGCGTCGGTGTAGGTACCTATATATACCGATCCAGCTCCATTAATTGCACTGATTTGTCATCGATATATATATGTTAGTGTTAAAGTATGAAATGGTGTTATTTCATGAAATATTTAGGTGCTTTATACACTAACCACATAAAGGCGGTAAACCATATTATAATTTAACTGAATATTTTATAAATTCTCTGTGATTGTTCAGTTAAGTATATCATGTGTATTAGAAGTAGTTAAGATAAAATTTAATTTCTACGTCATGTGGACTTTTAGTCGGTGTCATTTTCGCTATTAAGAACATATTAGACGACGGTTAAATTGTCTAATATTAAATAATAATAACAATTATAAATATAGCCAGATATACTATAATATAATAGGTACCTAGCTATACTTCAACACTCGATATTGTTTCATAATATTGTCATAACTAATGTATGAACATTTGGCCTCTATTCACATCCATAATACTAAAGACATTTTAAGTATTTTTCATATTTATTGTATTTTCATGTATTCACGTTGAAACTGTCAAAATATGTTTGATTCAGATTTCCATTTTGGCCTAAATGTGTGCAAAAAACTATTTCAAATATAAATATAATATTATTTTTGAATGTTATCGTTCTTTTTTAATATTAAAATAATAATTTTATATCTACTCTTCAATTAGTTAATGATGTGTATTATTGAAGAACTATTTTAATCGGGGATTGAATAAAATATCTAGTTATTCTATGCGATTTCCATATATAGTACTAGTTTAATTTTAGAGCAAATCCACTACACTTGTTAAATAAGTTCCAGTACTTTTTAATATAATAGATTTCATACTTTAAAGGTAACATAATATAATATATAGCGCAGTTTAAATCGTGTACGCAAATTGATCGCTATATTATAATATCATATTATTAACATATCGATCCATTATTATGTTATAATCCTTATAGAACTCTCTCATCAGATATAATATTTTGACAGTTTTATAGGTACAAAAGCGCATATTAAAATATGTTCATAATCCTACGGGCTACGACACATAGGTATTTGCGATTTACAATATATTATAATATATACAAATCGAATGCGATATTATTAATTAATTATCAAATTCAGATCCGTTTATACTTTATATTCAACTATATTTTAGTATTAATAAATACAATGTGTATCGTCCAAGAATCAGTGTAACGCATTTTAGTCCATATTTGTACAGTTGACTCAAAATATAAAATTATTACCACCTAGTGAATAAAGTAGGTTAGGTTATACTTGTAGGCACTTAACCCAAACTTATATATCCCCCAACAGAAACATTATGCTAAAGGGGAGTTTCAAACATATTATAACTATTATTATTTATTATATATTTATATCATTGCATGTACCTACTTATTTGTTTAGCCAAATCAACTTTATATTATTATTAGTCTATGTGTAATTATTATTATTATTTTTTTTTTGTTCTTAAATAAAATATATCAGCTACAATGGCCATTAGTTACAATTTACAATTAGGTACAAATTTTTTTAAATTTTATTTTACAGTATAGTTTTGTGTAAGAATTTAAGAATTTGTGTGGTGGTGTCTGCGTCTGGTCCGAGTGCTGCGTCTGTAATTATTATTGTCTGTTAGTATATTGCAATAGATGTCCTTCTTAATACTTCAAGGACTACATCACTTATTTGTTTGAATTGTTCAAGTAAACTGATTGAAAAAAATTGAAAAAACCAAAACTGACAATTTTCAAAAACCGTTCTTGATTTCTTGATACCGATAAATTTGAAAAACCTTTTTTGAAAACGAAACCAAAACAAAAAAATTGAAAAACCTATCTTAGAACCTAAACCAAAACCATAAAATGTAGAAAACCGTTCTGAAAACCGAAACCGTAACCGTTAAAATTTGAAACGGTTTCGATCCCTGAGTTATAGGTTAGACACGCAGACTCTAAGAATAACGTTAGCCATTGAAAATATGAAATATTTAATTTTCTATTTAAAATGCACTATAATGCATTTGATTGTGGCTGTGATTGGATATGTATATACATTTATAATATTTGTGAGAATTTACTTATTACAAACTTCAAATTCCTTGTATTATTATTTTTAAACCTATTTCACATTTTCACTTCGTGATAATTTGTCGGTGTTAAAGTTTGAGTTTCAAGTCTATCAAAAAAACCATATATTAAGCAGAATAATATTATATACATTTTTCATTGGGTCATAAATAATTATATATTTTTTTTTATGTTGGGAGACGTTAGTTAAATTACTATACATAGTATATTATATTGCATACGTTGTGGTATGGTGTTACGCGTATAAATACACATAGCCCGTATACTTTACAACTTAAAAAGAGTTTATATTTTAATTTTATCGCTTAGTTGTGCGAATAAAAATGTTCACTACTCCAATTTTATAGTTTCTTACCCAACTACACTCATCGATAACGAAAAAAATAACAAAAAATAAACCCAGTTTGCTTCAATTCTAATGTTCTAATAAAATTATTGGTATATACGGATCATACAGAAAATCTTATTCTAGTTTCAAAATAAAACATTGTTGTTTTGATACAACCGTAGACTATGTTAAAATGATAAAATTCAATATCTGTAAACATTAAAATTTGAACAAGAAATAATATTATTGAACGATGTCATGTTGGTTTAGTGACTTACCTAAATATTTGTTTTCGATTTTTCAGTGTATCAGAGTTTTTACTCAATGCTTAAATCCAATTGTATGAATATTTTATTATATAAATAATATACAGCGAAAATTTTACGAAATTGTATTTCAACGCAACCGTGTTCAACTTATGTTTTTTTTTTTTTTTTTTTAATCTAGAAACTATACAATCTGTACATAAAAAAAGTACAATAAGCATAAATGATGGTTATTTTTAAAATTATAATTTATGAGCGTGAATATCTTGAGGGAAAACTTATGTAAATAAAATAAACGGAACTACACAGTTTGTGATATGTGTAATAACTAATGAGGACACTCCTCAGTGATATTTATCATGGTTAACACTAGCTTGTGATTATGAAGAATGAAATACCGATTGTTTTTTAAACCATAATATTTTTTATAATGCCTACTGTTTTATATGAAACAAAGTTAAGTACACATATTTCATGTTCTAAGTATAAAAAAGATTTTTAACGGATTGAAAACGCTTCGAAAACGCTAGCCAAAATAATGTCAAATACAACTCTCCTGAACGATATTTACTACCTACCTACATAATATATCGAATTGTTCTACAACATTAGAAATCGGGCCAAATATCGAAATACACATGTACCTATAGTTTATAGTGATATGTATTATATATATCATACAATTCTTCATATTAGGTAATAAGTAGTAACTTAATAGCTGGAGTTCAAATTAATTTTACCATAATTAATAACATAACCTAATGAAATGTAAATACTATAGGTACATATAGAAAGTAATCTTTACTTATAAAATTAGTAAAATTATGTAATTAGAGTTTGGTTTGTTAAGTTAAATAAAATAAGTAGTAATAGTTAACATTTAGTTGATGACACCAAAATAATTACTTAATGATTTCATATTTCCTTATTTTCATATTATAGGTAAAATTATTGCTAAAGTGACAATATAACCACAACTGTGTGATATTAATAAAAAAAATGTGTACTTATTCCCATATACATAAATGGCAATGACACTAACTAAACATTTTATTAAATCAACTACCTACATACTTCGTTCAGTGATAGATCAGGAAGTTATTCCGATTGTAATACATCATGCAGTTCATTATGATTGAAACGATTCATTTGATTTATATATCTATTTATTGCTGTTGAAAAATGTAAAAGTTAGGTACCTTTCTGAACGTCTCTTGAGGCCACGTCTCCTCGCAAAAATCTTTTCCATACATCTCCTTGTTCGCCATGTAAATGCCGTATGGTAATGTGGCTACCAACGAGAATATCCATATGGTGGCGATTATTTGCGCCGTGGTCCATATGGTCATCCTCGGCTGAAACGGGTAGATGATGACGAAGAACCGATCGATGGCGATAGACGTCAGCGTCAAAGTGGACGTGTACACGCTGGTACCCTGGGCATATGGAACTATGTGGCAGAATATCTCTCCAAACATCCAATGGCCTGCGAAAAAGAAACGTGAAGTCAGTTTAAGTTATATTATATTATTCACAAACATAATATTATTAGTTCAATATTAGAGACCTAAAGTCATTAGGTACATTATTAATAGAAAATAGGTATAGTAAAAAAATATGGCTAAATATAATTACCATCAATATAAGTTATAACCACAGAATGTATCTATAGAATACTTTTATAGGTACAGTATAAAACAATAAATATTTTACAACTATTTTACAAGTCTTTTAGGAATAAATTCAACTGATCGTTTAAATGAAAAAAAAAATACTACAATTTATAACACATAGATAATTTAGGGTGACATGATGCAGATGCGTTAGTATTTTTTTTCAAACGAGTTCTCAAAGAGACCCCTAGGTGACAGCTCGTGACAAGGGCTCTAAGCGTGGTGTACCTATAACAATAATACCAAGAGGGGTTTTATATATCAAAATAAAATCACCAGGTGTCTTGTGTGACGTTTACACTTTACACCAGTTAATAGGTATTTGCAGCTCAAGTGACTTTTTTATTATTAAATATAGGAAGGGACTCACGAGTGAGTATATTATTTCGTTTTAATCGATTTCGGTACAATATATTAAAAATTCCATATTAATATGTAATGTTACATTATGTTTATATAGTATAATATACCATAACACATGTGAGGTACCTATTACCTTCCTATAATATTCTAGTCTTGCACACCCTTATATTGTTTAACAAATCTATTTATTTAAACAATTAAAAAATATAGGACAAAAACATCTTTTTTTTTTTTGGAAATCTTTACCTAGTTTATGAATTATGTAAAAATATAAATTTTTCAAATACTGTGGTATTGCATATTTTCATATTTTCTCAAAAACCATAAAATTGTTGGTCCACCATGATTGTTAAAAACGTTATACAGCGCTGGTTTCTTAAAAATAAACCGAACTACATATATTGAGGGCGTATTTAAATAAATTTATTCTGACTCTATGGTATTAACTTAATACTCATTTATGTCATTTATAGGTGGGTATAGACTATAGGTGTACCTATGACTTTAATATACGTCACTTAAATGCTAAGACTATATTATGTACGATTACGTTCTTTCTGCAGGAGCTGTTGAAATTAATTCTGAAGGATAAGTCTCCATGGACGTTTCCTGCAGGAATACGGTGAAAAAGGATTCGTCTGTAGCACAATAATACGACTAACCAAATGGGCACCACGTCGTGCTTTCACGTGACGCACCAACTTTGTCCGAGCACTCCCTTGGAAGCCATTCAACTTAATTTTCTATTTGACAAAGAAGATGCCTTGGGTATGGTATATACTACACATGTATAGATGTATGTTTATGTGTACGTATACTGTGCATGAGTACAGTGTATACAGATATGTATATGTATATGTATATGTATATGTATATGTATATGTATATGTATCTGTATATGTACAAAACAATAGTGAAACACAAAAGGGTCTTGTAATAAATTTCGCGGTTATATGTCAAAAAGTAGGAGCGTTATTCTTTTAATCGCCCCCTCACTATTTTGTCGCAAAAAAAAAAAAAAGAAAAGTAAACGAAAATAAACATTACTATACGCTTGAAACCCGCACAATATAATATATATACACACACAGTGATTTATAGAGTATACACGTCGTATATATATAGAACCAGAATGTATTATATACCGTACATTATATAATACATTATATATAATATTGATTACTGTCATTACTCATATTATTTTAAAATACATAGGTATGATGTATATATATTTGCTCAGAATAACCAACGTCGACTTCAACGATATTCGCCCACAGATGAAAAAGAGAATGTAATATATTATCGTTGAGGCCAAACTGATTTCTTTAATACAATTGCAGGGGTGAATTATTATTTTTACTCAAAATTTTTACTACTCAAGATTTTTTTGAAAGTTATTTTGAAATGTAAAATATTAAAAAAAAACCATAAATATTTTATAAATTTGTTATATTTTTTTCAAAGAACAGTATTAAACAGTTAAACATCATCCACTCACTCCGAATTTTCAGTATTTAAATTGTCAACAAACTATTTATTATTTTGGTGATAAAAAATCGACTTTTTACTAGACCCGAATTTCATTATTTTATTACATAATAGTTACATAATATTGACTTTTACATTAGTTTTAAACTCATATAAAAAATAACTATATAGTTTGTGATTTACATTTTTTTTTATAATATATTTATTTTAAATTTATGGATCATGTTCACTTTTAAACTTGATCTCAGTCTATGAGTAGTTACCACAATCTTCATGGACCCAAAAAATAATACTTGAAAAGTAAAAATGATCACTAGCCGAAGCCGTATTTGATGAAGTACCAAGCGTAGTGAATAGTTTTCAAAAAATGTTCGCACACCATCATGAATGTACGCGTATTCATTTTTGGTTTATTAGCTGTATATAGTAATATAGAAATTGCGTATATGGAACTGAACATTTTTATAATTCATCACCACCGATACAACCAGAGTCTAAAAATTCCATGGTAGCCAACTAATCTTTTCGGTATAATGTACATTCCACATAGGTACACGGTGTTTTGCGCTAACCATTGTAACAATGAAATCCATCTAGTGGCCACGAGATGATGATAGTAATAACAAAAGACGGTTAAAATGAGGAATGGACTAAAAAGTCACGGGACGTGAAAAATAATAAAACTTATGAGTTTTTGTGTAATAATCGTCTTTGTTTTATTTCGTACACGTACAATACAAACGCATGATATTTATTTCACTGTATTTATTATTATTTTTATTTTGACACGGAGAAGTGAAATATGTTTATCACATCTTACACGTTTGCGTGCGTTTTATTCTTCAAAATTGAATTATTATCGTGTACCGAGTCACGAGATGTTATTTTTAGTGATGGCTGCAAACCTTTGACATTTTTATCAAAACTACTGAATTACACACAAGCATCATAATATTAT
>WHPZ01584150.1:0-12649 GCA_016617965.1 Macrosiphum rosae | reverse complement strand
GGGTCTGCTTTTCGTGGTATACCTAATAATATGTTATACGCACACACAGCGCGTCTCATTTCGACGAGTGCAATTTGTCCGACCGAATTGTTCTCGTTACTCCTCAGAGACTCGTGGGGGTGTATATACGGTTCAGACTATCACCCGATATATTTTCATCATGTATATATAATATATATATATATATATGTATATATATAAGTACAACGGGATCGTTAAGGCGATATTTTGGGTCGTTATTATCGCGCGGAGACTTATGCGTGGAAAACGACAAACGCGATGAATGTCAGACCGGTAGTGGTCTATTAATAACGAGGACGAGATGTATATAGGTACAGTTTATAATATATATTACCTATATTGGATGCAGTATTACTCACGTGTGATGATCGATTTGTATTCTTTTCACACGAGGGGGCAATTATATTAGGAGTATTATATTTTGTTATTGTTATCGAGACTTTTTAAAAAACGCACGATTTATGCAACTCTAAAAATAATATGAAGATGTTACACGCATTCTTTTATTCGTTTGACATTAAAGGGTGGTTACATATTATATTTGTAGACATTTTATTAACTTGTAATATTATTCATGTTTAAAAAACTTTTTGTTGTTTAAATATCTATTATGTATTTTTTATTTATCCTTTAAGAAGATATTGTGCCTCACTGAACATATTCATGTTATGAGTGGGTACATAATAAATAACAATATAAAAAATAAAAACCTTTGGGTAATTTTTAAGTATAATTTTTTTATTTGCTTGAATATTGGCCAAAAAGCTATACATAATAATATATTACTTTCCCAATATAAAATAATAAAAAAAACATTTTGATGGGATTCCATAAACCGACTGTTAAGGAGTTCAATATAGGCAATTTTACAAGTACGTGCGTGTTGATCGTGTAAATATGTGCATGGTGAGTAATCATTAGTGCATGTATAACTGTGTGTTAGAGAAATAGTGGAGCGCTCCTACAAGTCACCACTGTTGCGAGTGAACGATGAATAATGTATGCTTATGTTTATATACCTACTACTTTTTGTCAATCTAATCAATGGACTTATAACAATGTTTTATACCTTCTGAAAACTTATTTGAATACCTTAATATAATATGTTTAGGCGTATACCTACTTGAAATCGAACATTCTTAATTTCTATTCCGAATAATCAACATTCATCTTTCATAAAGGTTCAATACATGTATGTAAGTTGGCATTATAAGAGTGGAAGAACGACGTTTTAAAAAACGGCATGATCAAAAGTATAGGAACAAAAAAATAAAAATTAGTTTTCAAAGTATAATCGCAATTCTAACTGGATGACTGTCGCAAAATATTGGTACATTTTGGTTGATATAAAAATTATTCCCCTTAAATGTAGCTCCGTAGGCGAAAAATATTTATGACGTCCTACACTATCCCGTTTATATTACACAAATCGATACTAATTCCTTCACCATAACATTGTTTTACATTTTAAGATCGACAGCGATTGCAAAGCAACGTCGGCTAAATCAATTCCTATCATAATAATATAGTAATATTATTATAATATGTTAGTCGATATGACGATTGATGGACAACACACACGTACACCATTTCCGCAGCAAGTTGTCACAGAGAAGGTGTTCATCACTCTAATAAAATGTTTATAGTCAATAAAACAACAGTGTTTTTTTAATTGACGAGTTCGTATGAATTTATTATTATTCCCAACAAATATAATATTGTGATAGATGTTCTATTGTCAAGCACCGACAATATTTTCATTTTCAGAATTAGTTATGATCGTATTTTTTTGGGTGGTTGAAAAGTTGTATAATTATCGAAATGCTTTAAAACGAAATACCATCGTACCAGCACCTACATATAATATGTAGTATAATATAATATGTAGTATAATATAATATCATATACGTTTGAAACGAGAAAAATCAATGTGTGCTCGGAACGGAACGATCGTGGTATATTTATACGACGACGTTTTAAACCGTAAAAAAAAGGAACGATTTTCGTGGTAGTACAATATATTTTGTATATATTTCAGATACTCCTTCGCGGGGTCTGGGCCCATGTTATGTGTGTACTGTGTGCCTCATCGTTTTTAATAGATTTACGCGTAAACAAAAAAAACAAAAAACAAAAAACCGAGAGATAAAGACTATAAAAAATATTAAAAAACGAAAAATGTAGAACTATTATTGAACACATGTGGATTTCGGAAAAAAAATTATGTTGCCCGTCTGGCTGGAGAGTGTTGTACAGACGACCACCTCGTCAACGACCGCGTATTATACACGCTATTATGCTCATCAACGCACACGTGTCTGGAAATCGGTATAATGATGTACTATATAATATACGCGTTGACGCTAGTTTTGGTCGGCATTTGAATGAATAATAGAGAACAAACGGACGAGACTTGTCTCCGCGCCCACGACTGTGTTGTTATTGTATCATTATTACGTATTATATTATTATATTATTATTATTCAAATATTTCAGCGTCGGCCATCGAGCGGTGAAAAACGTTCTCGTCCGTCGTGTCGTTTTTTTTTCTCGTCCTATTTTATTATTATAATGTTATCATTAATAATGATATAATATCATACGAACTGCGGCGAGTAAAACACTGTAATATAGGTATAATATACGTAGATGTATATTTACGATATCGTCATACAGTTTTGTGATGCACACATGCAATCCGATCAATCTGCAAAGCAGTGCTATACGGCGAGACGAACTATGACCTCCAAATGATAGGCATAATTTAATATTATTATCACGCCGACGCTAAAACCATAATAATCATAGGTAGGTAGGTAATATAATATTATCATCGCTGCAGAAGCCGTGAAAATCGGTTGCTCGACGGTTATGTATAATATTATGTGTACGAGCACTGCAACCATAGGCCTCGTATAAAAAAATAATGATATTGTGTATAGTGGGTCGCGTCTGGGACTAAAATAATAATAATATATAAAAGGGTTGAATAATGGGCCACCCACGAGGAGGCTGTATGGGCAATATAATGTATAGCTATATATATATAATATTATAAGGTATATAGCTGCCGACCGTGGTGCACAGTCATGACTGCGCTCGACCGGAGGGAGAAATTAGTTAACCGCCGTGAACAGTCGCCGCCGCCGCCGCCGCCGCGCCGCCTAGGGTAAACACATTCGGAAAACGAGTGAGGATCGAGTATACCGCGGTATATATATAAGTATACACTCGTTAAGCGCACGTAGGTTTTGTGTGTACGGTGCCCGTCGAGTATATTATTATTATTATTATTATTATTATATTAAAGTAATATATTGTTATACGCGGCCGACGACGACGAAATATTATACACAAAACCTACACAACAACTCTGGTCCGTCGCGTTTCGTGTCTTTGTTACCGCGACCCGTGCCGATGATCGAGAGGATAAAGAGTAAAAATTCACCGGTTTCGTCTTTTTTTCCAACATTACTATTATCGTACTGCATTAAATTCTGTACTCTGCGTTTCCGATATAATAATATACTATAGGTTTAGGAGGTACTCAACACATATAGGGCCCAAATGCCGAATACCCCACATTTCTAATGAGGGGAGTAAGACGATTTCCCCACAATATTGATGAAAAAAAACATACACGAATACTTATTAGTTATACCTAATTATTATTATAAATTACAATTTACATTCAATAATATGTCTATGTTATATTATATTTTAAGCAAACAGAGTAGCTGACAAACACAAGACCCGGTATATCTATAGTAAAAATATATTATACGTCGTGATCGGCTCATATTACATTCTCATTTCTCTTACAACATTTTCAGATGATTTTGTTGAAAATGTATAAAAATAAAAATTGAAACGAGTTGTTTAATGTTTCTGAGTTATTAAAACTATTTGGAATTTTTTTTAAAAAAAGTATAAAATAGATGTAAATTAAGTAATATATAATACTTATATTATTTAGTATTTATACCGGGACAGTTTTTACCAATTATAAAATGTTAATGGATTCATATTAGTTGCTACAATATTTTCTACATCATCGTAGATTCTATATATGCTCATAACAGTCCAAACCAATTAACATTTAACATGGACCTATTATCATTCAAAAAACTAAAAGATTCAAAACCTACTAGTTTGAATTAAAATTTTGAATTTTAGATACATAAAAATGTTTAGGAAAATCATCTACTTATCAATTTACAGATCAAAGGATGATTCCCGATTGAAATAGAGAAATTAAAATCACCACAGTACACCCCTTATTAAAATTTAATTGGTATACAAGTCTAAGTATTTGAAAATATATTTAAGTATAGGTAAGAATGTATATAAATTCCAAAAATTAAAATACGAACTAAATGAATTAACAGAAGAAAAATTGGCAGTGAGCATGCTTGGTGCATCAACCTGTATATTATGCATGAATAATATTGTACACAAAGGGAAATTACATTTCATCGGCAGACACGAATTTCCGTTGTAGGGCAGCTAGCAGATGTATATTAGTAAGTATATTATAATATAATAAGACCATTCCGCGCGTGTTTCACCGTTGTGTTTAATGAACCCATTATTATTAATATTATTTTATAGTGGACAACAATAATTATCGCAGTAATTGGTTCAATAAAAGAAAAAAAAACAGAAAATATGAATACGGTATTGTGATAGTAATAATAAATATTATTTGGTTCAATAAAACTTAACTCGAAGAAAACGGCCAACACCGGGTGGAAAATGTTTAGCGCCTTTTCTACACGAATTTAAAATTTAAAACCGGTAATTATTAAAGGACCATAATGGGGCCTCGGTGTGGCGGGGGAGTGATGCGTAACTGATATTTGCCCAACCGAAAAGTATAAAAAGCGCGTTTTTTTTAATTTAACCCTTAATTTCGGGTTTTTATTGTCCACAATTCTGTGGGTAGTCGTCTAATAATTAATGACTAATATTCTATAACGTTTGTGTTGATATTATTATGTTGGATTGCACAACGATTATTATTGCTATCGAAATATTATGTTGTTGGTAAGGTAATCATTATCGAGACACGTTGAAATCGTATTTTTCGTAGGCACGTCGAGTTACACTTATTATACCTTATCCAGCCTATAGTTAGAATCGGTGAAATAAATGTTATCGAGGCCTAGGATCGAGTGTTTTCGATAAACCTATTTTACGTGATATTTAAGACTTGCATGGATACTATCTGTTCTACACACACACAAACAAATAAAATAAAATTTAAATTGGCCACGTTGAGTACCTACCCATTTCGATTTTCTTCCAATTTAATATTTATAGTACCGTAATAGATATGCACTTCATTATAATATCATAACTCATAAGACACTATTAGGGCCATAAGTTATTATTTTGTTATGGACCATAGATTGACGGGGTGGCAGGAGGAAGACTCAAGCCCGGATTAAGGGGGAAGGGGTAAGGGGGGCACGGTCCCGGGGCCCATTGATTTTGGGGGCCCATATTTATCCCCAATATATATTTTTTAACCCATCCAATAAAGTTAAAAAAAAAAAATATGTAGGTATTTAGGTATAATTAATAATTATAAAATAAAATTGATCTCAATTTCATATCACGAAAAATTACTATAAATAATGAACTATTTTTTTTTTTTTTTGAGCATTTTAGATTACCGATTTAATTATTTAAGTATATCAAAAGGTAGTTGTAAGAAAAAAATATTTAGCTCTTGTAAATTAGATATTTCAGTTAAAAGTATTAATGCATATTATACTAAAATTTAGAAAACCATAGTTAATAACCTGGTGAACCAAAATTGATCATTTTACTGTCAAAATGTTCAGAAAAAAAGCTTTACCAGAATCCATAAAAAAATATTGTGGTTACCAATTTAAAAAATAAAGTCGATTTTATTATTGGTACAAATACGTGTTTAAAAATTTTGAAATTGTTACAAAAAAATTGCCTGTTAAAAATAGAGAAACACATTTTTTTGTTCCATATTATCGATCCATAATTGTTAAAAAAAAAAACCCTAAAATGACATAAAATACTGTATATTTTTTGTATAGTAAATAATTATAGAATAGTATAAAGTCGTTAATATTATGTAATGATACAATTATTTTGAAGTTAAAGTTGAAAGGGGGCCCACTAAGTGTATGGTGTCCCGGGGCCCAATTGATTCTTGATCCGGGCTTGAGAAGACTTAGTCTTTCACAGCCGTGTTTTGTTAAGAAAGTATGTACAATGTACATAATATTATCATAATATCGGTATGTTAAAATAATTCAAAACTGTATTGTCTGTGTTATGAGTGCCAAGTAATGTACCAATTTTTAATTATAATATAATTATGTGTCGAGCATTTTATTTTTTGCTGTTTCATCTTTAAAAGTACACGACGTGGTTTTAGTGCCATTCTCCCGTATGTTAAATAATTGATACAAATGAATAAAACAATATTAATTTGTTCAGACAGTTTTGTTAAAAATGAAACTTATATTATACAGCCGACGTGACGGTTTCCGACAGTATACATTTTCTCGCAGACAATTTGTTCCCTTTTTCAGCGCGCTGAACGTTTCATCCGCAAGAAGTTCATTCTAAAGTTTTGATTAATATTTTAAGTTTTGAATTTTCAAATCTTATTCACTTCCGGTTAGGTATACCTACGTACAATATAATGGTTTAATCTCAGTTTATTATATAAAACATAATATGATGTTATGCATGTTAAGTAGGTAGGTATATTTAAAAATAAAAATAATAAAAATCAGACCATGGGTACAACTTACGGTAAGTATATCATAAAATATACGCATTTGTGGAATAATGTAAGTAGGTAGATTATAGAGCTTTACAAGAAACAGACAGTAATCAATTTTCGATTTAAATAAAGCTATTTAAATTCAATTAATCCACACGCTATATTATGGTAAACTTATATATATATTATATTGTAGCTACACAAAGCAGAAACATGAGATTTTGTCGCATTTTTATTTTTGATGTATAAAACCGACACGCTTCATAATTATAGGTTTGTATATTATTATGTTTTCGAATACCTGCGATGTTCAAAAACGCGTTCTACCAGCCGGCAGGTGTCGTTATTCGCTACACGCGTACGAATAATGCTAGATGCTTATATAGAACGCTTTATAGTGTGTGTATTATTATCACCAATAACTATATTATAATATTATTATTTTAAGTATACGTTTGCATCAACGAACCATATGACAAACGTACACAACATTTTATATTCGAATATGTATGTGTATACATTGTTTATGTCGTTATATTCTCATCCTAGGCACTAAATAGAATATAATGGGTACACGCGGATACGTTATATACATGCGATTATAATTTGCTCTAGAGAACCAGTACTAAGGTAACTCGATGACACACCCGGTGGCTGTGGCGTAGTGCATCGACACGTATAATATACAATAATATAATATACATGCGAACCGCACACATGCGGTGTATCGTATATACTCGTTCCATCCGGTAGGCCTGCTCTCGTCTTCCGGTCCTGTGCGCCAGAAAAACACTGTATACATATACATATTATTATTCCGAATACAATATTATATAACAATAACACATAATACTAATATCACAGCAATATATTATGTACGTGCATGAAAAAGTAATGGGGACTTATGACGGTGTCGTGTATCCGCATGGTCGTTTTACTGGTATTATAGGTACCTACCTACGAATTTTAATTTCGAATTGGTTATTGACGCCGAAACTCGGTAAAAGGTACACCCAAAGTGTACAGCATGTGTGTGTGTGTGTATTGGTTCATAAGAAAATAATTACATACGTGGTTTAGTATAATGTAATGTAATGCTAATATGTAAAAAATAAAAATGATTTATCGAATGACGATACCTATATAATGTATTATAGATACGAGGCGTGTCGCCAGGCCACCGTGTCTCTTTGTTAGCTATACGGAAAACCCTGTAAGTTTAAAAAAATGTTCATATCATTATACCAGTGCGAATGTGTTAGACGACATCAAATAAAAGGGAAGTGAACGATGGGATGGACAAATTTTCTGAGTTTGGATATTACAATGGGATAACAATACGTGGGGAGAACAAAAAAGAGATGCGGATAATTTGAAAAATATATTCATATAATATGATATTATGTATTAGAAGATTATATATTCTGATTTCCCATCCCCGTAGAACCGAACCCTAATTAAATGCCACTGAGAGCAGCCGTCGTCAAATAATAATAATAATAAACGACGGATACTGTTGCAGATCGCGGGTCCGATTGGCGATTTCGTTGCAATCATAGACCTTATACTCGTGAGCACGATTTAAGATATTATAGAGGTTGAGTATCGAACTCCCATAATTTGACCGGTGAACTAACTACCTATCTGAAACAGCTGTTCTCAATACTACTAGCTCACCGAGAGGACAAGTTTATAGATTCAATAATATTATATTCTGTAGGTATTATTGGTATCAAAAGCAGATAACCGTGGTAAGTTGTTATGGCGTTATGATATTATATTTTTATTTAACATATTTAAACCACAACGAGCGCTAGTGATTCTGGGGTCTCAGTTGTTTCAGATAGTTGGTTCACCAGTCATCATAAAGCACTATATTATTCGTTATAGGCCGATGTTTAACCTGTATATCTTAAATCGTGCTCGTGAGTATAAGGTCTATGGTTGCAATAATGATAATACTATACCGTCGTTCGATCAAAATTATTATTCACGAGCGACATTTCTATATTACAGCACTCAGTGTTTATCGGCGTATACTTCCAAACAGAATAAAAAATCATGTAAAATGTATAATATATATATATATATATAATATATAAGTATAACACGCCATGTTTACGCATTAGGACAGGTATTATAATGTCACCGCAGTGTTATTTTTGTCGGGTCATATTTGTTATTGCGTAACAACGTAGGTAGGTACGATAGAAATTCGAGTAGGCATTTCCTTTTTATTTGAAATAATGTTTGTTATTATTTTTATCATTCCCACAGAGTCGATATTATATTATAGTCACAGCTACGACAAGCGTATAATATAGGTATGCTAAAATAACGGACTAAGATATAATTGGCTGGAAACGAGCACCTTATCAGTGGCCTCGAAAGTATGTACAAGAAGCAAATGCGAGGGGTCGCAACCATAATCGAAAGTTTACAGAGCCATCTGTATAAAACACGGACTGAGGTACGAAATGTGACGCTAAATAAAACCACTGGTAGCGCTGAAAACATTCGATTATGAGTGTGGATGATAACAGAGGAACCTTTTGCGGGCCGTCCCCCTTCACCCGCCCCCATCTTGTCGTTTCGAGTCCATTATATCTTAGTCCGTGGCTGAAATCAATATTTCCCATAAAATATATATTATATAATAATTACCTATGTGCAACAATATCTGCCACAGACGTCTTATTAAAATTTTCCCGCGCCATATGCAAGTATATCTACTGGTGCAGGATTCATATATTATTATAAAGTATAATATTATTATGAAACAAACGGAGAGGGGCAGTAAAGTACGCATAATGCAATATACGATAATCGATATATAAAATATTTTACTACCTACTCTCCGTTTGACTCACTCGTAATAATTATACATACATAATATATATACATACGTATATGTATTATGCGCACATGGGTATATTATATTATTATTGTTGTATTATTTCATTAATATTATTATCACACTGTTATATATTTTCGTACAGATTTCGTGTTTAATTAATTCCACTCGGGTTAACGGGTATTTCAATACATACATATATATTATATATTACTAGCTGATCCCGTGCACTTTCTTGCCCTTTAAAAATACCAACTCTCCTTACTCTATATTCTCCTTATAGTGTAGTTTTCTGATGGTAAACATTTTTTGAAATCTGTTAAGTATTTCCAGAGTTTACCCCGAATAAACGAACAAAAAAAGTCCTTCTATAATATTATATTAGTATGGATATATATGCTGTATAATATATTACACTATAACTGATGAATTACCTGAATTCACCCGGGGATAAAATGAACAAATCTAAATATTACCCTATTATCAGTGTTCCTATCTTGGTTTTAGTGCATCTCGGTTCATGGATAAATCGGCATCGGTGAATTCAGTGCCTAGTACGAACTAATTCGATGGAGATGGCAATCCGCCTGTGGGGATTAGATATATAAGATATAAGATATAACATTTGGTATATTTTTGGACGTGGTTTGAACTACTCTCTAAACTTTTCTGATATCTCAAGTACAATATCTGAAATTTTTGTCAACATTTGTTGATTTGTTTTTGCGTCTATGAGCTATAAACATATGGAAATTGTCTTTTGATGTAGGTAAATTTGAAACTTGAATAAAAACATCTAATTAAATATTATTTTATTCGTGGCAGCCAGCGGGTAAGCTAGTTAATACCAATTTATTTTTTTAAATTTTATTGCTGGTAACTCTAAACAAAAAAATTATTCGATTTTCGTAGGTCAGAACGAAATTCATGACGTATTAGCCACCCTATGGAGCAACTTCTGAAAGATGAAGCAAAGAATTTACACTTCCTGATGAGTCTCAAGGAATATAATATGAGCAAAATTTGATGCCAATATTGATTCAGTATAGTTTCCTACTTTCTTAGTCTATAATAAGTTCCGTATAAACGCAAATTCATTTTTATACATAATTATGTAGAAGATTCAAGATAATATTATTTATATTATATTATTGCTGCGTAAGAATCGAATATTGATGCAATCATCGACGTTATTAGCATAACACGCAAAAGCGTATTCGATGAAAACGATATAGCTGAAATCGTCGGTAACGTACACCTTCTCTGTACCTACTAATAACGACTATAATTATAATAACTATTTCACTCTTAGCTTTAATAAAAAAAAAAAAAAAAAACATTTTCATATAATATCTGCGTATATTACATTACGATGGCGACATGGCGTCGTCTATATATCTACGAGTATATCTCTATACCATCGGGTATGTTATGTATAATAATATGTCACCTTCAGATTTAACTTCAGAATTCTGAATGCCAACGATTTGGATAGTAATATTCTAATGATGTTCTATCGGATCTCTGCGGCAAATGTAATTTAGGTAGAATATTATAATATTACGATGCGTTTTACCTCATCGTCGCATGAGCCCAAAACTAAAAATAAAAAAACAAAAACGAGGGTATGGGAACCCATAAATGCGCACATAAATAACGAATATTATAATACGATATTAAATCGTGACATATTTTATTGTATATTTATTATCTATTCATTTGCTTAGTAAAAATATACAACTAACAAAACATACATTCACACGATATATAATATCAGTATGATGGATATCGTATGCCACGGTCGTTTATTTATTTTATTTTAAAAGGAAGTTTAACACGGATTTGGTGTGTTCATAATAAAATATTATTTCAAAAAACCGAAATTATAATGTGTGTTTTTCGTTATCGTTTTTTATGGTGAACTGTGGTGCATTATTACATAACAATATTATAGATATCACAAACCGTGATGGACGTCTCGTCGGACAAGTTTTTAATAATATTTCAAGGAATATTTCGTTTTCAAAAAACCGTGTAAATTCAAAGGTTTATCAGTAACAGAACATACTATCGTCGTCATATTATTGTGCCGTCTTACGAATGAGATATGGTCACGAGCTAGTCTATCATAATATATTATGCGGCGCCGATGGTACAATAATATAATAATAACGACAATACGAAAGTTTAATCGAATATTTGGTCGGAATTAGAAATGAATAGGTACCTACCAAATAAGTATATCATAATTTATAATCAATGTGCGTATCGTACGCGGTGATGATGACAGCCGAATAGGTACGTAATAATATATTGTTTTCAATCATTGATATATTATTATTATTATCATTGTACGTATATGTGACCGCACATTATAGTGTCGTAATCAATACACGCGTATTGCATAATATTATATATTATTATAGGAACAGAATATCGTCGGGATGATTGATCTGAACATTATAATTATTATTACTGTGTGAGATAAAAAAGTAGTAGATAACTCGTGTATTCGGTCGGGATTCGTATTTCATTATAGATTTAATTCGCTGTCCAGTTATCACTTATCCGCTGCGTGTTTTCGACCACCTACCATAAATGTATATTATGTTTATATTATATTATTATTATATATCGCGGTATTGATAGACGGTTCAATCAATTCATTTTTTCCAAATAGTTTGCAGTGCAAATTACGTATGTATTTTAATTTCCTTAATGCAAAACAAAAAACCGAATTTCGTATCCCGCGCAAACCTGAAAATAGCTGTACCTTTAATCTTTTTTCTATGGGTACTACTTTCATTATTATTCATTATGGAACTCACCTCAACACTATAATATTATAATAATATAATGGGTAGCTATTAAATATTAATACGTATATTACGCCGAACGGTGCACTCCAACTTTCTTCTTTTATTTTAATTAATATTATCATATTATATAGGTATTATAGGTATCTATGATAGTATGATATTATTTCACTCACCTGTAAT
>WHPZ01584149.1:0-23776 GCA_016617965.1 Macrosiphum rosae | reverse complement strand
CATTTCGGCAACTGAAATCGATTTTTACTTCGTCCCGGCGATCCTATATATATATAATATTATGTACCTCAATCACGACCCCGGCCAACAGGAGTATGTAGGTCACCGAGTGGGGTATTATTTATACGCAGTTATTTTAGTAGTTATAAATTGTTGTATCCGACTGCGTAGATGTAGAAGATTTAATTTACGTACTTGATCGATTTGTGGTTTTTTAACTGTTGACAAATTTTAGAGCATTATTATTTTTCATATTGTTATATTTTGTCTTATTACATTATAATATATATTACTCCAGTGGTGAGCGTATTTGCGGTCAAACAAAGGGAGAGGGGCGATAAAACTATTTTTATACTTACCCCATTGATATATGAGTAAAGGTCTCCCATACGATGCCCTAAATGTATGACATTTTTGATATTTATTGATTAACAAAAATATCAGTGTTAATCTTTATTTAAAATACAAGTTCTGTTTTTAATACTACGCTTTTAAAGTTGCTTAACTCAGAAGTTACTTTGTTCGTGATCGGAAATCAAACTTGAATAATATTTTAGTATTCGATAAAATTATGAAAACTTGTATCATAGAATTTGAATCTAGTGACTAGTACGAAATATCCTCGGATTATATTATTTGGTTAAATTGCAATGACGTGTATCACGAAGATTCCTCTACTTTTTATAACTATAATAATATAATTTTAAATTTTAAAACAACAATCATTTTATTGCGTAACTATCTAATTTTTCTTTTTCTTAATTATCAAAAGTTTATCTTGAATGTTGGAACAGTTTTCATATTAAATAAATATTTGCTATTTAATTTTTTTTTTTTTTTAATTTATTGTAAAACACCGGCAACTATGGGCATTAGCTGTTTTTCTTTTTCTTTTGTAGGGGAGGAAATTTTAGGTTTTAGAAAACACGTGAGTTTTTGCCACCCGCGGCCGAGGTTTTGAACCGACGACAGGTGCTCGTTGCAACCGAAGCCTTAGTCCGCTCGGCTACTCCATCCCCTTGTTTTAATTTTGTTAACCATAAAAACCAGTATTGAGCAAGTATTATACAATATTATTCAACAATAACTATATTGAATTCAGGAGAGTATTTTATCCATTTAATTCATCAGAAGATTTTGTCCTATTCGTTATTGCTATTGTGGACAAAATTTCCTACTTATCTGAAAAAATGATGTCAGTTTACCCTTAATTTAAGTTGGGGTATAACATATGAAATCTCACAATAGTTTTTCAAATACAATAATATATGCCTTTATATTGGACTAAAATAACCGAATTATGTCCAAAGCTGGCACAGGCACAATATATGCTATGATTACGAAACCCGTATCAAAAATTTGATATGAATTTGCTAGATTTTGCTAAGCTATTTATAAAATTTTCTAGGGCCCCATGAACTTTGTAAATCCACAAACAAACATGCCGGGTGCCATCTTTGTGGGTACCCAGGCATATTGTCCGATTTCAAAAAAAGTCATGCCTGTTTGTTCAGCCGAATTTTCTAGACCTCGATAGGGCGTTTTGGGAATTTGCTAGGACCCATGCTACTCTTGGGGGAGGGTTCACATTTGGCGTCAGCACCGGCACATTGTTCGATTAAAAAAAAATAACTTCAAATTAATCAGCCTAATTTGATAGATTTTGCTAGGATGAATTTAGATTTTGCTAGGACCCCTGCTACCCACTTTTTTTAGAATCAAACAATTTGCCGGTGCTGACGCCAAATTTGAAAACTCCCCCAAGGGTTGCAGGGCAACAACAAAATCCAAAATCAGCCTAGCAAAATCTGGCAAATTTGGCATTACTTTTTTCGGAATCGAACAATGTGCCGCTACTGTGACCAAGTTTAAAACCTCCTGCAAGTGTAGCAAGAGTCCTAGCAAATTCAAAAAACGCCCTATCAAGATCTAGCAAATTTGGCTGAACAAACGGGCATGATTTTTTTTTAATTGGACAATATGCCGGTGCACCCACAAAGATGTCCCGCCATGTTTGTGTGTGGATTTATAAAATTCAGGGGCCCTAACAAAATCTAGAAAATGTTTGGTACGAGTATCGTAGTCGTAGCATATAATGTGCTGGTGCTAAATTTACGGACATAATTCAGCAGTCGAATCCTGCAGCTCTTTTTTGAGATCGTCGTCTTCTTAACAACATACTAACTGGTCGTACCTACCTACCTACCTACGTATTTTGATAAAAGTTGTTTTATGTAGGTAATCCAACAAATTAATAATCGCAGTCAGAAAAGTAGTCAAGCTAAGTGCTAATTTTAATGAAAGATCTCTCTGGGGTGAGTTATCTTTTCGATAAAAATATCGCGGACAGCATTTCAAGTGATGTGGAACAAGTTGATATAGTAGTGGTTAATTTGTCCGGTTACATCTGAAGATTTTTCCTAGTATAGTTTATTTCTTATCCATGCTATAACTGCATAGACTGCAATAGAAGAGATTCAGGTATGGACACTAAGTTTGACTTCAGTGTTTTTGAATTTGTTCACGTTCGCATTCATATTTTTTCAAATAAACACCTTGACGTTCTTTGAAAAAATGAATGCGTTCATTTGGTAGTCCATTTAATTTATTTTATTTTATGTTTCATTTAAATACCAATATAAAATTATGGAAATCATAATTTTTTTGTTTTTTTATGTGGAGCCGTGCCCACTGGAATTGAACGTGTTTTATTTTTATAATTCTTAATGTATTAAATATTTATAATAGGTAGTGTTATCAATTAATATATTTTACAAATCGAGTAACTCCGTTCACTATAAGAATGGACCAACCTATCGCATATATATATGCCAATGTTTTGTTCGGTGAAGTTGACGGAACTTTGCTAATAGAGTAATAGACATCAGATCCTTACGGGTACTTCTGAGAGTAAAAAGAACTAAGTCCGATGGTATCCAGCCAGGAAGCTCTAAGAAACCATATAGGTACCCTCAGAATACCGGGGGGGGGGAAATCTTCTACCAGTAAGGGATTGGGTATTACAAAGTGCTTCCGCTATCAAGTGCAAAGAAGAAGTTTCACCCTGGGATCGCCCCTCCCATAAATACGCCACTTTATACGAAATGAAACAACCGGATTTATGATCCACGTCGTGAATTGGGTACCTAGACCAAGTACAGCTAGACATGTAGGCACTGCAGAGAATCCAGCAGATATAGATACAATAATTAAGATTCGCTGAGCTTTGGCAATGATGGTTGGGCGCATTCAGACGTTATACTATCAGAAGAAGAAAAATGCCTGAAAGACAAACAGTCGCAAGCCCGTGCTCGCCGGGGTAGGTCTCATTCAAGAAAATTAATCAAACACTACTCCACCTGGCATGCACATTTGTAATTTTTTATAATCTTATAAATTAAAAACTTAGCATTGGTAATTTTCTAATTATATTGTTTACAACAACATTGACGTATGTTTCTATTATTTCATAACGTTTTTCATCCATTTACAACCTATTTTATCCATATCCGCGATAAACACCAAATTAAACTAAAATAGTTTAGTTCATAATTTCTAAGGATTCATATAAATCTTTTCTAAGTTTGAGTGACATTGTACAGGCAAAATACACTAATATTTATAATTATAATACTAGTGTAAAGTTGCATAGGGAAATTGATTAATTAAATGGACTAAATGTGGGCCACTAAATTATGGTTAAACCACCATTATCTTACTATTGATTCATAAAATGTTTGGTGATTATTAATGTAACCCTGCAAGTCTTAGGAAATTAAAAAATTGTATATAATATGAATACAATGTTGCTCTGATTAGGAAGAAAAACCAGATTATATATATATCTATCACAATTTCCAGTAAATAACATTTTAAAATTTGTTTTTATATGACATTTATCAATAATGTGTATTCAATACCTATTTTAAATTAGGCACTTAGATGATATTTAGTTTATCTTGCAAACACTAAAACAAATTATCAATAATTCAGTTTCTAAGAATTAGGCAGTGTGATTTAATCAAATTTTGTCACAGTGGAAAGGATTTAAAACATATATTGCTCCATTATTGGTTTAAATAAATACAATAGAATGTTACAACAAGAAACCGTATCTACCAACAAATTTCATTACACGCTTATCACCAAATTAATTAATATCAAAATTAATGATATTATTATTTTATGGAACAGTGATAGAGAGCATATAGATTAAATATATAACATATAGGTAATTATGTATTTCTGATATCAATTATCGGATCAACAATACACTTTAGAAAAATGACTCAACATAATTGCTTTATGTACATAATTAACATTATACATTAATACAATAATTAATAAATGTGTAGAAAAAAAAATCAATGTTTGTCTTAGATTCGTTAATATTTAGTATTGTGTGTTGATTACAATATAATTGTGTGATATGAATCATTAAATTTTATTGACTGTCTATTTGATGAATATTGTATATTGGTATATAAGATGCCTTGAGTATTCGTTTAAATAACTTAATATTAATAAATTGCCACTTAGATGGAAAGGCTATAATTCAGTCAAATGCCAAATGCTCCATAACACACAACTGTTCAACAATACAATATAATCTAAAATGTTTATGAATACAATATATTATTAATCAACTTAACCTTTTTCGGATTTGGAAAACTATTTTTTTTCCTGCAAGTTATGATGCTGAGTTTGTGATGTAGGTATAATTGTATTCACATACAATATACATAAATATGTGCGGTGATAATATTTCTATAGAAATAAGTGCACTATTGTATTTAATTTCTTTTAAATAATATTTGATATTAGAAATATGTAAGGTTTATATACAGATTTTTGAAAATTGGTAAAGATGATTTTACAGACAATTATGGATTGGTTTGACAAAGTTTACTTATTGTCTATTATACCAAAATACAACAATAATTATAAAAATACTAATAATAAATAAATTTAGATCAATGTTTAATTTGCATTTTTTGTGTGTAAAATACTTTCCTAAAAAACATTTTGAACACATTATAATAGTATATTTTATTATATATATATAATATATACAAACACATATATATATATATATTATATATATTAATATATTATGTAATTCATTTTAACATTTATACTAAATCTTAAAATAATATTTATACACTTTACACTAAAGAAATAGAGAATTGTTTTGATTTTATACGCTTGAAGTCATCAAAATGCTAGATTATTAAGAATACAAGTACAGATAAATGCAACAGTACAATTTGTTCATATGACACATAATTGAATAGACATAAGTTAGTGAGATCTAAGAGATTTTAATATAACTAAGATAAATAAGGTGTACAATATTTTAACAGTCCAGTTTTACTGCAACGGTTAGTTTAAGAAAATATTGAAATAAGAAGAAAAATAATTGAAAATACTAAAAATATTTTTTTAACAAAATGTCATAAATCAATACAATATGTATTGATAATATACATGATGATACATATAATAATACGTATCACTAAAATAAAATTATTGTGTAACTGTTAAAATACTGTACATACATTATTGATTACTAATCGACAGCAATGTGAGGGGAAATATAAAATGATACCATCAGTGTACAATAATCAGACCATAAATACATTAAATAGATTAAGTAGTTGTCTAAAATAAATATTATACAAGTATAAATGCAATGTAAAATTATTGGGAAACAATTATAAAAAACGCCGGATTTGGTCATTATACATTAATTGAAGCAACACAAGCAGAACAATAAGCATTGAATGGGAACTGAACTTATTTAACACAACCTTCTAAACATTGATAGAAATTAAAAAAAAAAAATAAAAATAAATATACATACATACATACTTAAGTCAAACAAATTTTAATCAAAAATAATAAATAGTAACTTAATAATTACACATTTATGTTAATAAAATTTAAAAATTCACTTATAGACGGAGCAAAGACAAAATGTTCATTATGATTTGACGTGTTTAATAACACAATTTCTTTTAGAATATAATCTTTTAGTTAAATGTTTTTGCACTGTTTTCACATTTTTTTTAACATGTTTATCAGGACGGAATCAGAAAATAAACTTATTAAAATTTGATGTAAATTCTATTTGACCACGCAAAAACATATTTTAATTTAATTATTTAAGTATTATTTATAGTTTATATTAGTAGTACAAAAGTAAGAAACAAAAAATGATCTGTGTTTAATTAAAAAACAATAAAAAAAATATTAATATTAGTAATAATAGCTATGTGTATACCAATTTGTACTTCCCTTATTTACAATTTGTATTCTATTAAATAAGTCAAAATGTATGAAAAAATTAAATTGTCAGGGTAAGATATTTCATGTTCTTATTAGATTATAAAAGCAAAATATGTATTAATTTGGTGGGAAAAATTAAGTTGATTAAATGTCAAATTTTGAATAGAATTTCATAGAAATATTAAAATAATAATGATAATATTGAATAAACTATATTGCTTTTAGTTTTGTTTCTAAAAAAAATAATACATAAAGCAGGGCTTGAAACCGTTATCGAAATTATCAGTTACCGCTTTGGTGGCAACGAAAAAAGTTTTTGATATCGGTTACCGGTTTAAAACCAGTCTTGGCGTTAAGGTGGGTTTCCACTATACATGTTTGCCGTGTACACAATATTATAGGTCACCGATTAAGTGGTAACCGTTTCTAAAAAATGTCGATACCGATAAGCGATTGAATATCTGTTTTCTAAAAACAGATGTATTACACGTAAATAGTATGATTAAATAATATTTTTAAGAAGTAATTAATTATTAAACTATTTTAGGCGCTATGAGCTTATCATTATTTATGTAGCTAAAATAAATTAAACATATTATAGTTCATAAGTAAAGGTAGTCGGCACCCAATTAATACTTATGGTATTATAACGTTTTATGTTAACTGAAAAATAGACACGGTAACCGGTAACAAAAATGTGTTTAAAATAACAGTAAGCGAATTTTAGGTTCCAAAATTTCTGGGAAATTACCAGTTTCAAACCCTGACATAAAGTAAAGATTTCAAAAAAATAAAGGAATATTAAAAAAGAAGTTGTGTTATTTAATTTTTCAGACTATAAGTTCAAAATGTACATAAGCCAAGGCCGGTCTTTAGTGTTATAGTGAAATAAAATTGTTTTGATCAGCTCAACAATAAAATAACTACAATATTAATTTAACAACCTAACAAATATTAAGTCGTATAGATTTTGGTGGTCAATCGTAAACTTAAGTTTGCCTAAAATAGCAAGTAATATTAAAAACATTATGTGTCTATATATAATATATGTATACTGTATATAAATATTATTAAAAAAGTCAATATAATATCTACGTAATCTGTACACATTAAAACATCTTTATCACAGGATAGAGTCGCAAGTAAATAATCAGTCTACTGTCAGCATATGGCCGCTTCATCACCTTCAAGTGTCCCAGCCACTTTATTTAATTTATGACTGAGATTAATTTTTTGACAATAAGGATCCATCTCTAATGAATCCAAAATCTAGATAATAAAATAATAAATTAATAAAATACAGTTATAGTTTATACTTTTTTGGTAAAAATAAGTTGGTAGTAAATTAATTTAAATGATAGTGTACAATCCAATATTTAATTTCTTTAATGGTATGTTTTTAATTAGTGTTAAAAATGTAAATATAGACGGTATTATGTAACAATATGGGGTAAAAAGACATTAATTTCAAGGTCCTGGCGAAGTTCCCTATATTTGTATGTACAAATGACTAGTTATAACTACAATATCGGCTACTACGAGATACAAATCAGTGACTATATTATATATATAATGTGTTTAAACTAATCAATCAATATTAAAAAAAAATCAATTTTAGGTATAATAACATATTTTTAACAGTCCCTGGATCATCATTATCGATGTTACCAACTACATTTTCGTTTTTAATATATTAAGATTAGTTGGTACAGGATATTCAGAAATGTAAATAATTTATTCCTAATTTAACATGACACTGATTAATAAATAAAAAGCTAATTGTTAAATTATTACACCTGAAAACCTATCAAATTTTACCATTATAACAGTTTAAAGGAAGTAATTGTTATTTATTTAGAATGAAAACTTACTGCATCATTATATTTAGAAGCATAAATATACAGTTCTTTCAAAGCAGAAACTATGTGGAATTGGCCAAAATGTGAAACAGATAACTGTTGCATAGTTGTGCTTAGTTCTTGATCAGTTATTTGAGGTAATTTTTGAATGTCGCTATAAAATCTGAAGACAAAATAATAATAATAACATTTAATATTTAATTTAATTTTAAATAAGTCAGTACTATTTATTTTTACATAATAAAATAGTTATATCATGTAACTATTAATAACACAATACATAATATATGTACAGTTATAAATTAAAAATGATATGTACATAAAATAATATTAAAATTATTAATACCTTAATACAGTCTCTCTGTACTGTGGTATATCTTTTGCAAACAGTAGTTTATTTGATGGCGAATCTTTGCCTAATCTATGATCAGAAGTTGAACATGAATCCATAAATGTTTGAGCAATAACTGACAAACAAGAGTCTACTGTAGGAGTTTTGTCAATATCAAATATGAAATCTGGATTTTTGATGAAATTCACCCAAAACCTCAATGGAAGACTGTAAATTAAACATTTAACTAATTTAGAAAAACAATTATAAATATTAAATTCAAATTGAAAAGGTTTACATTGATTTTAAACAAAAATTATAAATTGTTTAAAAAGCTACTAAACAGTTAAAAAACTTGTAAGTACCTGTTGGACTTCCAAGAATGAACAACTTCTGGATCAATTATATTGTATTTTTTTGCAGCATCATCAAACAAATCAAACAACCACTTAACAGCTGGCGGAAGAGTTTCATTGGCTGCTAAAATTGTTGAGAAAAAATCATCAACAAATTTCTGTATTGTTCCTTTTGTTGACAATAATCTAGTTAAAAATATCTCTGGAATCGCTTTATGGGTTCTTTCAGGCATTTTATTTGTATGATATTGTTGCTGTGAATCAGTAGATCTAATTAAGTGATACACAGTACCATTGGAACTAGAACCGGTCTCAATGCCTCCATTAGTTGTTGATATAATGGGACCAGAATAATATCCAGTTGTACCTAAATGATAATTATTTTAATACATTTTGAAATTATAATGAGACTATTTCTAATTAATTACAATTATGGCACGATTGCATACAAGATTTATTGTATGTGTCATGTTGGCGTGGAATAAGGGTCATTACTGCTGTTTCTTTTACACCATAATGTGCAAGAGTGTTTAACTTTTTCCATCCACACAAGTTTTTGGTAGTGACATCATAATCTTGAAGTGTAAGGTGACCTCCCCGCCCATGGCGCCATTCTTAATAAATAATATATGATATTATTATTAATAAAACATTAAGTAAACACATAAAATTTAAATTATTCTCACCTAAATCCACACCATAAACCGATGGTCTAAGAGAGAATGCTGTATTTTTATAAACAGCATCAAGAATTTTAGATTTAACTTGACTAATGGTATCACAATCTAAGACTTTACATTGTACTTTATCATCTAATTCATCTTGCATGACATATAAATTCTGAAATATATATGTAAGAGTAGTTTCTTCAGGAATAATGAAATAATCAAACAAATATTATTTGTTTAAGTTGTACTCACAACAACACGATGATCAATTTGTTCTCGAAGTAAACGGTCTTCTGATAAACTATATCTAGCATCATATGTCAATGCATCAACTGGACCTTTTTCTACTTGATGTTTAATGGCTTTATAAAGTAAAAACAAAGAAGACCCTGCATAATCTTTAAGATACTTATACATGTTGAGTGCCATCCAATTGGTTAACATTTTTTCAACAACAGATTCAGTTCTTCGTAGCATTAGATGTGGATGCTTTGACATAACTGATTTATCAATTAGTCTAAGTAATAAACTCCTTAAGACATCAGTCGCATATTCCATTTTGTTCATTAAAACAACCATAAGTAAAGAAGCAACATTAACTCTAAAAATTAAAATTTAAGTTAAGTAAACCATAAAATGTATAATTAAGATAAGACGTATAAAATACTCACTTGTCACGAATGCTAAAAGTTTTTTGAGATTCAAGAGTATCAATGAATGATAATACAAAATGTTTATTATTTATTAGCTGCTCAAATTGCATCATAGCAGCATCATAATTTGTTGTTGATCCAGCAATAACAACCTAGTTATAAGTATACAACATAGATTAATAAATAATAAAATATATTTTTTCGTGTTAAATATTTTTATTTCTTACCTTTGATTCATTTAAAATAGGATGATCTCGAACTCCAGGGAAAAATACTTTTAAAATATATTCATTGTGATCTAATGTAGGTATACCAGAAGATTCTAAATCTGCAGTCAAATCAGTCATATCGGTTTGTAATTCAGCAAAAGCTAAAATTAAAAAAAATACAATTGTAAAACAATATTAAACATATTTTTTAGGGAAAAATCATTTTAATTATTTGGATTAATAGTTATTATTAATAAAAATCAATGAACCAATATAAAATTATGTTCCAAGATAAAAAAATAAATATACGTATCTTTTTAAATTAAAATTAAAACAAAATAAGAAAATTTGATTGTACCTTGTTTACACTCAGACCGGACATTGCTTTCTAACGTATCCATTTGAATTTGAATACGTTTATACTCTCTTTCAGCTTGTGTGGATTTTCTTCGGTATAAAAATAATATAATGAAAAAAATTATAATTATACATAAGGCGCTTGTTACTGCACCAGCAATTGCCTCAGGCGAAAATGAATATGTCGATAACACATCGTATTGCAAGTATCCCACATTGAATCTTAGTTTTTTACCCACACGAACCTAAATATATAAATCATACAATTATATTAAGATGTGTTTTAATTGAAATAATCAAGGCTTCACAGATAAATATTAAACATTATATATATATATATATATATATATATATATGAATACAAAATGATTGAATTATGTAAATTATAAGTTTTAAATGGTAGCTATCAGAGCTAATAATAACAACTATTTATTTAACTGTTTATAATATGTAAGTATATAATTCAACATTTTATATAAATTACATTTTTTGTATTTGATATGTATTGACAATATAATTGTTTCAAATTAACTGTTAACACGAGGTTTCCTAATTAACATATTTGCTAATTACTAATGCGTGAGGATTTTGAGCATTGACTATTATACTAAAATTAATTCAAAATTAAACTCACCACAACTAAAGGTAACCCTGTTTTGGTAGGTGAACCAAAATCATCAATAGATTGTGGTTGATATTGAGGGGGAATACAAACTAATTGCGTATTAGCCAATGAAGTAACGTTGCATACTTCCATTCCAATAGTTACATTAACATCAGATTCATCACAAGCCAAATTCAAATTTTCACCCTAATTAATAATGACAATATATTATAAACATATTTAAGTGAAATAGGATGGATTAAAATGTTGTACAAAAGATAAGAATCAAAAAATAGCAGATAATTCAATTGTATTAAGACAAATTGGAATAGATATTGAAATATTATTGAGGCAAGAATAATTTAAAGGAATTAAAGAAAGTAGATATGCGTATTATTAAACTGTTATATGAATTATTTCGATATTATATTTACTAACCTCTATAACTAATGTATCGCCTTTATATGACTTTATAGTATTTGAGAATTGGAAATATTTTGGATCTTGGACATATACAATTTGAGACTGTAAGACTTTCAAATGTTTTTCTAAATCTTTAACAGCTGCAACATTATCCATAATAAAACCAATTTTCAAAGTCAAATAAGAATCTAAGTATTTTCCATTAGTAGCGTGTCTTCTTCGCTTCCGATAACTTTTTATATTTTTCAAGAATTGACCGTTAGCAGAAGGGGACGGACATTCCATTTGAGCTGAATTAAGAACTATACATTCCTGTAAAAAAAATATATATATTTAATAAGTATGTACAATTATAATTATTATATTTATAGTTTTTAAAAAATATACTCACGGATTTATTGATGGGATGAATGAAGTCAGAATCAACATAAATAACCATTTCTGGTTTTTGGATAATGTCAAAATTTGTACCATGAACTGTTATCATTCTTCCTCCAGACAAAAAGCTAATTAGCGGTTTTATTTCAGCAACGGTTGGATCACTTCGATAAGTAAAAGGTTTGGCCAATGTTCTATTGGAACCATCAATGATTAAATGCATTGAATTTACAGTCAGAGGTCTATTCGCAGCTGAAGTCATACAAGTAAGTCTTGTGCTTGAAGCATGTGTTGTATTGACTGTACATGGGAAATTGTCGAGGAATGCAGTCACTGAGCTTCCAATGTTTAAATTATGTCCACTAATGGCTAAAAGTGTACCACCACTCTGGGGTCCCATACTAGGAGTCACTTTGTCAAGCTTAACACTCTGTAATATATAATATGCAATAAGTATTGTACAAATTAATATAAATTATATTTTTTAACTACTATACCTTATAATTGAAATGTACAGATGATTCAGTCAGACCAGCATTATTTCCAACCACAATAGAAGCAAATTTTTCAGAATTTGATGGTCCAGTCTTACAAACAATCTTTACAGATACTTCATAATCAACTAAATGACATAAAATACCACCTATATGGATTTTGCCCCAAACATCTTCTCTATTTAGACCTAAATTACTTCCTTCAATAGTGACCATTGTACCGCCTTCAATTGGTCCACTAAGAGGTTTTATCTAAAAAATAATTTAACATAATTTAACACATATAAAAAATAAACCGTACAATTTTTAATACCATGTCTATTCTCGGTTTTGGACATTCGTTGCTAGATGATTCTGAGCAGGTTTCTGAATACACACAAGTACTTAAGCACCAAGTACAGTGGTATTTGCGATTTCGTGTAACACATAATGAACAGTCAGGATGTTCTCTATGAGATCCAAGAATATCACATTTATATAATGTCACATTTATCGTATCAACATGATGGTTTCTGTTCCAAACCATACTGACCATTGCATCATATTCTCCAGAATTAGTTTCATATGAGTACTGAATTATATAACATAAATATAGATAATTAATAAGTCAATCAGTCAAAACAGTGTCTTAAATCACAAAAAAAATATAAATTTACAGTAGTTTTATCACAGACGATATACTTTTCTTCTACCCTTGCAGGAACCATTAGTTTGGCTCCTTCAATGTTAATTATACATTGAAAACCTGTATGTCCAACTTGAGGGTTAGGTAAATTTTCTACTTGTAAAACTATTTCTTTAGGAACACCATTAGGCAGTAATATTTTTTGAGCTGGTTGAACAAACCGTGGGCAAAACATGGCACCGTGGCTTTTAAGACGAGTGGGGTTCTGAAATAAAAAATGTAGGTAATTAGTAATAAATAAACAAACAAAATGTTAAAGATTTTAACTTACATTTTCACCACTGATAATAATACGCTGACAACTGGATACATTATTTGTACATTTATTCTCGTAGACACACCAATTACAGGCCCATTGGGATTTAACGCACTCCATGCATCTGGTATGAGCTGAACAATCATAGTAAGCAAAATTTCTGCTTACAAAGTCTTTATTTGTTTCAGAAGACCTCACTGACAAAGACACATAAATATGATCTTGGTTTTTTGGAATTTTTGGACGTGATTGAATTGAAGGAGTTGAGCATTGTAATCCAAATTGTGTAACAACTGCATCTAATGGATCACTTTTGCCAAAAACACAACGATATTTTGCTCCGACAGGCAATTCTGGTAAAGTTTTGATTGCAAGTTGTAACTGGAACAATAAAATAAAATAAACAAACAATACATTTCGTCCTACATTATATTTATATTATTATTAAAATAATAATTTGAAGTTTTTAAATATAATAACAATTTTTTAATTTTCAACAACAGATAAGTACAACAATTACCTTTGACATTTGGTGAATTGGAATTCGATCAGGGTTTATTTGTTCGAAATCAATACATTGTTGACCAGTACCAAGAGATAACCATCGTGGTGAACTGTGGCTTGCTTTTTGACAAGTACTTCTAACAGTACACCTAATAGTTGGATTCATAAAATATACAAAATATGAATAATTAATAATTCATTTAATTATTTAGAGTTAATAATATAATTAGATAGTAAATGTATTTAATATTTTATACATGGATACTGGTATTGTTTTGTCCAAGATATAATATGGTACTAGTCTAGTTGACCCCCTCCAAGAAAATATTCCCCCCACCACTCTTGTTTAGTTGACGCCCGCCACTTAAATCTCTCGTGTTTTCGAAGTTCTAGTCATTCGATATAGAATATATTATATACTGCAGATAATAAGGTACAAAACCACACACGTTAGGTATTGGTATGTAATTCCCTAATCAGATACTTCCTAGATTCTTATTTGTCAGAGTTTATGTAGAAAAGTAAATTAAACAGCCGAGATCCATTTAATGAAATTTTGAAGGACATAGCAGAATTTTGGCCACCTGCATAATTTCTTATTATTTTTTGCATTAATATTTGTATAAATTATATGTGAATCATATATATTTTTTTACCATTTATTCATATATGATATACATTATTTATTTATTTTTATTGTGGTGTATAATTTTTTTTACGATTTATTTATTCATATATCAGTGGCGTAGCCAGGGGGGGGGGCTGAGGGGGCTGCAGCCCCCCCGAAAAGTTAAGAAAATTTAAAAATTTAATATAATTTATTGTATATTACTAAACCACCGCTGTGTAAACAATTTATCAGCCCCCCCCCCCGAAAAAAAATCCTGGCTACGCCACTGTCATATATATTATGTATCTATAAATACCGAAAGAATGATAAATGGTTTAAATCATTTTCTTACTTTTTTTTTATGAAATATTATATTATAATATTATGTAATTATATTTTAAATTATTGATTATTGACTATAGAAAATCGAAAACACGAGAGATTTAAGTTGCAGGCGCCAACTAAACCGAAGTGGCTGGGGGAATATTTTATTGGCGGGGGTCAACTAGACCAGTATCTATAATATGTTAAAATTATAAAATGAATGTTCTGCAATTAATTATGTAAGATATTTGAAATATTTATAACTGACTTAATTTTTCTAAAGTAAATACCGTATAATATAATAATATATATTATACGATAAACATACATATAAAAATATACCTAAGAACAAGTTCATGATAATTATATTATGGACATACAATTTTTTGAAATTTTCAAATAGTATTTCAATAATGAATGTTTATGGGTTTTATAAATTAAATTATACATTTATCATCAAATGATAGACACATCATTCATGCAATTTTAATTAAGAATGTAATAATCTTAAACCACAAATTTGAATACCAAAAAAAATGTTATTTAAAAAAAAAACATAACTATACCTTCTTTCAAGTGAACACCAACCACAGTAAGGATCATTTGCTTCCAAACATGAGGAACAATTAGTAAAACTGTAACAATGCTCTACTCTTACTTTCAATACCTGAAAATAAACAATAATAATTATATTTTTGTTTAACTTGTTAACATTTTTTAAATCAAAACTTACATTGCTCCGTGTTAACACATATAAATGTTCTCCATTAGTAGTAAGTGATGTATCTGGCAGTATGGCATTTCCGTTGTCCAAGATCAATTCTTCATAATTTACAGCATGCGTTGCAGATGATAATAACACCTTTTAGTCATATAAATAATAAAAATTAATTAATTTGTATAATTTAATATACCTAATTCCTATAGTTAATTTTTAAATAAAAATAATTTGATTATACCTTTTTAAGAATTCCTGTTGAAGTTCCCAAAAAAATAATGGTATTTCTTTCTGTCGTTGCTAATGTTATTGAAGTAATAAGATGATCAGGAAAATTGATTGCTGCTTGTGTAGTAATTGGTTCTGTTCCCGATATTTTTAAACCAATTTCACAAAAGTTTAATATATTTCCAGTCGACTAAAAAAAATTATTAATATGAACATATATTAAATATAAGGCTGAATTAATTGTATATTAATTTTATTATACTCACTCCTGCAGTAGGACAATTTCCTTGCAATATTAGTCCAGAAACATAAGGCATATTACGATATTTGATGGTACCATTAAAACACATGTGAATGTTTTCATTAAACTTAGATTCAATGTATTGCATACTAAATGCACAGATAGCTGATTTTGGCATTGGTTCATTAGTAATGCCTTGACTTGGTGAAAAAGATCCAACTAAAACTTGGTCATCGGTGTCAATACCAAGACTAGCTGCTAAGTCTTCACCGGCATTACTTAGCTTTAGGTCTTGAGCAAGTTTATAATTCACCAAATCATCAGAGTTTGACGTTTCTTTTACCATACATTGTAATGTAACTTCAGTATAACTATCATAATTGGCATCATCTATACAAACTCGGGCTAATCTAGTAACATATCCTAGTTCTTCTTGTCCCGGCAACGGTGAATGTTTTTGAACAACAACAAAATATGCATAATCACTCGAGTTGAATCCATATATATATTTAACAAGAAAACGGTCACGATAATTAACGTTGATGTTAAGTGAAGATTGTTTTAAAAATGAAGTTTCTGCTAAATTTAAATTATAAAGGCTGCGACTTGAAATTGCTGGTACAGCATGTCTATAATCTCCATTGTTAGTAAAAGTGGTTCCAACATACAATACATTTGAATAACCCCAATTATTATAGTGCTCTGGTCCAATGAAAGCATACGTAGAAGCTTGTTCTGTATTGGCAGCAATACTCATAGAAATAAATTGTGCTGGTAATGACACATTTGACATTTTATACTTGTTACAAGCCCCTTGGAAAATAGAACCACATACTATTAACATTCGAGACTCTAAGTCGATAATTAGAATTTTGTTATAGTTGTCAGTAAGTGAGGTTTCAACGGGTGGAGATGTCGGACAACCACTTGCTGGACATTGTGGACTATCTGAGAGTGGACCGGTATTGGCACATGTTTCCACAGTTAAATTAGACCCTTCTAGTTGTATTAATTTGTTTACTGCACCAATGTAAACTCGACCCCCTAAACTCTTGTCTACAGCCATGTGAAGTAGGTGGTTTGAAAAACATTCTGACTGTGTATTCTGTGGGTATTTAGCTATAACTGACATTGCTGAACTGCATTTTAATGTTGTAGTTATTAGCAATAACACCAACACAAAACATAGTTTGGAATTCGTCATCACCAATTTTCCTGAGATAATACAATTATAATACATATATTAGTTAATGTAGGTACTTACAATACTAAAACTGTATTCATCCAAATTATTTGTTACTTACCCACAGTAGTAAATTTCCAATCCATTTAAATGATATTGGCATTTTCAAGAAATCAACATCATTAATTGTATGTTTGTAAACATGTTGTAAATGGAGAGCATTCATTTATCTATTAGTAGATGATCCATATTGTGTGTATCTATACGTTCTAGAACAAACAAAAAGATATTTCTATTAAAATATTAGATAATGATAATACTTATATAAATATATAGTTTACTAGCTGTATAACCAGACTTTCCCCGGAAAAAATTCAATCAATTAATACAAAATACGGCGTTATATTGGTGTACTCCAGTTCAGCTGTTAGCTCTTGCCATGGGTTATTCCCAAATGTGGTTCAAACTACTCTTTAACCTTTCCTGATATCTCTAAAAACAATTTCGTCAAAATTGGTCGAGTAGTTTGTGAGTTAATAAGCAATAAACATATGGAAGTATTATTTTATAAATAAACTCTCAAATTGGTTTTAAGATATAAATTGTTTTATTCGATGCCATAAACGATCTGCCCAATAACCAATCTCAAAATCTTTGATTGAGCACATCTTTAAAAATCGAATTTAAAAATACACATTTCTTATTGCATCTATAGAGCATTAGAGGAACCACTATTCTAAATTTCAAGCTCATATGTTTCGCAGTTTTTGAAAAGTAACAATCAACGAATGAATGATATTTAGTATTTACTATTTATATATATATAGACAATAAATATTATCTACATTTATAACATAATATAAATTTTGGCATAAATAATAAAATAATGTATTATGTTAAATATAGCAATGACTATTTAGCTACATTTTAATGTTATCAATTATTTTATATTATAAAAATGGCAAAAAACACACCCTGAGAAATAGCCTAATCTAACCAACAGCTCCAAAGAATGATACAACACAATACAGTTACAATAAGTAACAGTTTATTTAACAAACCCAATATTAATTTCTAAACATAATCAAATTTGTTTTTTAAAAACCTTGAATAATCTTATTCACTGTTTTATTACATAAATTATATTCTAATTGATGTTGATAACATACAAAAATGTTTAAATATTTTTCAATTTATTACACACATATTATTTTACTGCTTTTAGTAACATATAGTATTTGATCTACCAGCAGTCAATGTACCCAGACTGCAGCAGTCTACCACATTGAATAAACATAATTTAATTATTTATACTACCTATATTATTACAAAATATACTGAATTACAATTTCCAAGGATAAAATTACCAATATACAGCACAAAATATCCAAGTAAAAAAAAATTTTAAAAGCCCATTTAAAAAGAGAATATTAATAAAAAATGACATTATTTTTTTAATTAAATACATTGTTTATTTTTAAATTACATTTAATAATATAGCAATAAATAATAATACTATATTGCATACAAAGTTTCATAAATTAATAATTATATCTTTAGTTACTTAATAGTCTTACACTAAATTGTGGTGACATGTGTCAGTTATATATAATATTTAAAGGTGCTGCTCTTGTATGCAACAAATGCATGTAGTCTACAATCATATAATATATAGACCGTATATTAGAGCAGAAAAAAATTGAATATACCTATGTATAATATAGTATATATAAGTAAGATTGTATACGGAATTTTTCCACTTTAAAGTTGCTTAAAGTAGGTATAGAGATAAAATTGTATTAATTGTTAATTTTTATGTATTTTTGTTTATTATACCATGGATAAAACTATATTAATTAATTTTTTGACATGTTAATATACTATGCGGTCTACTGTGTACTGTAGATCACATACTAGAACAGAAACATAACAGTAGTCCGCATACAAGAGCAGCACCTATTTAAATAGATATAGTCAGTTCAAATTAATAATAAAAATATTTATATTATGAACAATATTTGTACCCAAAAAATATGATTAGGATATAGGACAAAATGTATTAATAATTGTTAAGGACTAAAACTGTTTGAAAAGAGGTAGGTAATAAACAACATATTATATTTGTTATAGGTACCTACAGCAATTAAAAAATATTTAAGTCTTTTTTCCCATTAGTATAATTCCAGGTATAATTCTAAAAATATCTAGGTAGGTAGTTAAATATATAATTTTATTTTTATTAATGGTTTCTTTTAAATTTTTTTTTTTATTTGGATATTTTGCCATATACTTACAAGGGTTATTTTATCCAATAATATTTTGTCCCAATACCGTTTCGACCAGTGATCTAAAACTCTAATTACCTACCAACAGGCTATATGCCTATTCATAACTCAAAGGTTTGAGCGCAAAAAATCTTTTTTTTTACTAAATTCAAAACAAACAAAATAAATTAAGATAACATATTTTATTCCTTCTATTGGTTATAATTATAATAATATAACTGTATTTAATACTAGGTGTTATAAAGTTGTACTTACATATTGTTTTTTTTTATTAATAATTAGGTATTTATTTTTAATTTTAACATGTATGAAGAAATAAACGTTTCTATTTTTGAAATTTTTAAACTACTGATTTGAACTATGTTTTTTGATGGTAGGTATACCAAAATCCTGTTTTATCTTTGGTAAGTAGCTTATGTACGTTAGATGTTATTAACTCAAAATAAATAATATCCATATTTATTATTTACCTAGATATCTTAGTACTAATTTTGTTCACATTCAGTATAGGTACCTATTACTGACATTTATTATACCTACCTATGTAATTTTTATACATAATTTTTAACAAAATTTAAAAATAATTTATATATATTTTAGAATATTTAACTAAAAATATTATTATATTTTATATTTATAAAAAAAATTATATATAATATATATATATATTGAAATAAATAAACATAAATGTATGTTGTATACAAATTAAATATATTCATTAAATCCATGTAAATCAATATTTATATCCTCAGATTTTAGGGGTCTTTTTAAGCATGTCTAAAAAAAAAAGATAATTTCTATAATTAATTTAATAAATACCGATTGTGTTATATTATGTACCCATTCATAACATAATAAATAAATAGGAATCTTATTTAGGTATTATGAATAACCTTTATTTAGTATATGTAAAACAATATTCACAATATTATATTTTATAATTGACCTAATAGTTAATAGTTACATAACATATAACCCTGCATAAGGTAATTTTACAATATTAATACATAAACAAGACAGTGTGTACAACTGTCATACTAATTATTAGGTACCCAAATTAATTTACAAAATTATGTGATTAAAATTCATAAAAAACATATCAGTGGTTCATAATTTCAACTATAAATGGCTTTGCAGATGAGGAAAACGCATCCGCACTAATCTTCTTTTTCATTATGTTTAAAATATGCAAAAATAAGTTGTTATCTTTAATCGAGAATAATCCAAATCATGAAAATGTTTGACAGCCAACAAATTTGGACTCAAGAAAAAAAACATACAAATGCATAGAAACCCTATCCCTAGTAATTATTAATACTTACTCTGATCTATCAATATATCATTTGTAAAATAAAAATGGTCCAAGTATAATAAAAACTACATCTAATAAATAGAATTAATTAATGGTAAAATGATTTTTTTCTGATTATAAAAACAATTAGGTAACTGTGGTAGAGCCGTAGAGGTAAATAATGTACTCGATAATGTACTTATTAAATGTGCTATAGACTTAAAGAAAATATTTATAGGTAGATATAAATAAAATAAATATTAATTTAACAGTTCAAACATAACATATTCATATCGTAAAGTAGGTATTAACTATACTTTTAACATATTTTCAAGGGTATTTTCTCATTTCTTTTGTAGTTGAATCATAAATATGTTTAAAATGTTAATTTGATACTTTAATATTTATAAATTTGTAGTTATCATGTTATTTTAGAGTCGTCCCAATGACTTGACTATAATAGCTGTTCGTCACGGATATTAAATATAACCCCTATTAGATAAACTGGTAAAAAAAAGTTGATTAATTAGGTAATTTATGCAGGTATAATATTATTATCAATTAATTTACATTTTAATTGATACATTTAACTAAGATCCTAAAATTACTTTTAATGATGTGAGTGCATGTTAAAAACCGTTAAAAACCCAGTTAAAAACTCAGCCTCATCCCTCCCCATTACAAAGCTATTTGACCACCACTGGAATAATGTGTTTTATAAAAAGTATTATTCAAATGTTATTTTATTATTACATTTCAACATTAGGTACCTATATAAAAGTAAAATCAACTTAGTGGTTTTAAAATTTTATAAAAAATCCAAAATGTATTATTATATTATTATTATTATTATTATTATTATTATTATATTATTATAACTGTATCGGTTATTTAGAATTCTTCATTTTATTAAAAAAATTTCCCCATTTTGGTCAATAAAATTATGATCACATTACAATATCATCATTCATCACACTCAATATCTACCTTATTTTAATAAACACAACTGATTTCATAGAAAGACTCAAATAAGCTAGAGAAGTTAGAATGAGCTGGACTTAATATTTTAGTATGGATACCACTCGAGGTAGGTACTGCTACAAATAATAAGTATAAAAACAAGGTTACAATATCTATTAAGATAGCAAATTATGAGTAAATAATAAATAAAATTAAAAATTACTCATGCCTCATTGTAAAAGTAAATATCTTATTTCAGTAACAGAGTTATACAGTATTGAGGTACCTAGATTTATGATGTAGCTTATACAATTAATAATGAAAATTCTACATCTTTTTTTTTTTTATTTTAAAAAGTATTTTGAATTTATAAAAATGCTAGACTAACAACAAAATAGTAGCTACTATTCAACTAATGATTTGTTGTAAAATTAGATAGGTATAGCTTTAATTAAATCAATAAAAGTGCCTATAGCCTGTTCAAGACTTATGAGTGAGAAAGTGCATATTTAGAAAGTCATATGCATAGTAAAAACAAAACTAATTTTTAGTCCTTTCAGATGTTGAAACCCTGAAAGCAGTGCTAATCAAATTACACATAAACCCTAACCGAAGCAGTTACGTATATGACTTACTAATGAATAATGAATTGGATAATAAAAGCTTAGGTGTTCTGATAGAAACTATACACTAACAAGCAACAAAAGCAGATCATAATCGTGGCTACAGACAATACATCTCATTGGACCCAATCATCGACGACCGAGATGAAAACAGGAATTCACACTAAGGCAGGCGGCGTGGTAAAACACCGCTATTGATGAGGATATGCCAAATCTACAGGTGAAAAGTTGCGCACGATCAAGGAACGCGACCCGTTACAGTTTGGCGGTGTCTCGCCCGACGAGCGAAGTTGGAGCCGCCGCTCGGTGGTTGTTTGCTTTAGCGACAATAATGATAACAACAATATGTCAATACACAAAGTACCACAGCAGAGCGACACGACGCACTCGACATAATGTGCAAAACTTCAGCATTTTGTTATGACTTTAGTGTGCCTACCTGAAATACAGAGTGGTGGTGGCCGCGGTCATAACGATGTCGCGCGTGTCCAGCGCAGCGACGTCCAAGTGCGAACCAGACGAGTGGGCTGCGTCGCCGACGTGCAAAATCGAACGGGTTGGCGGCGATTCGGTTTGCCGGCGGGGTCACCACAACAAGAACCTCGCGCGGTCGGCCAACTGCCCTATGTGGCGACGGCCGTGTGTTACCGTGTTGACCGAAAATCGTCGTCCGTCCGTCGTCGGCGGTGGCGGCGGAAAAGCGGTTTTGACGCGGCAGCGGCGGACGATGTATAGCGGGCGGGCGGGCAGGCGGCAACGGCGGACGGCGTTCCGTGTGACGAACGGCAAATCAAACACAAAAACAATACATTTTCCAGGCCATTATGTTGTGTGCGAGTGAAATATTGTTAAGAATTTATGCTATTATCAATTGTATCAAACAAATTTCGATTTTGTTAGACACGGAGGCAGTGTTTGGCTTCCATCTTGGACCCTCCGACGCGGTTAGTTTTACGCGGTCACCGTACCGTGGCTCCTCCTGTCCGTCGGGTGCGGCACTCGCGGGTGGCAAGAGCCAATTAATCTCCTCGTCCTGCTACGCCGCTTCGGCTGTTTTTTTTTCAATATTCAACACTTTCTTCTAACATTTCCAAAATTTGTTTATCTATATTTATATAAATAATTATAAGTGCAGGAACTCCGATGTTTAGTACATTTTTGAGTCATATACAAAGGTACCTATTATTACAATTTTTTAATTTTTTCAAATTCCCTACCTACTATATAATATTATCACTGTTAAATAAT
>WHPZ01584148.1:0-14236 GCA_016617965.1 Macrosiphum rosae | reverse complement strand
TTGAGTCAATAATTTGTGTCTTAGAATTTTTTTTTTTATATTTCAAATGTATTTTTGGTGTGGTCCGAAAGTTATTGACCAACTACCAATGGATTACAGTTTTATACCTACTATAATATTTTAAATAAAAAATATTTAAAAAAAAAGATAATTTCTACATGGCATAATCTTGTTGTTTTTACAAACTTCATCCACGGTATGTACATGAACTAAAAGTCCTAATAATCGTTCAATTGTAATAGTATAAGAAGTAACAAAGTTAATTAATACCCAATAAACAAATGTCAAAAATATCATTCTTAGTTGTTAGTATTTTTCATTATATCATTATAATATATTTAAATCATATTTTTCACCTGCCTACTACATTTAGCCATGTAGGTATCATATATTAGGTGCTAGGTGATTAATTTAATGTAAGACATTCGGTGAGAGGTAATCGCATTGGAGAACCTCACAATGTTCCGATTGTATACTTTATTAACTCAGAATGGATAAATGAATCAATTTACCTGTGTTTGACAATGATTTTTTTCATAATAAGTACTTGCAACTTACTTGGTAAAAACTAAAAAAAAAGGCCAAAATAGGTTTTATGACTCATCAGTCATCACGATAACATGTTTTTGTTGATTAGGAAAAATTACCTTTAAAAGAATTTACCATTACTAAACCATGAGTAATTAATTCTTAATATTTGTCGAGTCCGTATTTAATTGTTATTCAACATAAACTTCACTCGCAATACGTTTTTTGAACGCAATGGATTATTTAAACCAGTATCGGCCAACAAGACTTCATAAAAAAAATATATATAATATCCGCATTATATTTTCACAACAATAATCTTAATTTTAAGAGTTTGAGTGATATATTTTTGTAGGAAATTATGGGTCATAACATCTTATATAGACCATTACATAGAAGTTCTATTATTTTATAAACAAAACTTTAAGCTTGTGCCCCGAGGCACATTTAGAGAATCTTTACAGTCGGAATTGTTTCAAAAACATTAATAGTCTAAGTAGAGCCGTAGTGATCTCGGTCCGAATTATTAAGTATATAATATTCTATGCCGAGTATTAGCCACTAGGTCTGTTTTGCATGAGAAATATAACATTTTATGACAAATTTAAATAATATTTTTGTTGAAATACAATATATAAACTATATTATATGATATAATATTATAATGTATGAAACAAAATATGAAAGAGTTCAAACTTTAAACCGTATAATTTTACATTGAATCGTTTACCATTGCAGTTTAATACTTTGTCGGGATACTTTGTTTATTCACTGCTCAATTTTTAACTCCCTTCGCCAGGATATAACAGTTGTACAATATAGGTATATATAAATATTTTTAAATGTTTACAAATGTTTTTTTTTTTTTGATAATTGAATTTATATTTATATAATCTTACAATAATGGTATAATTTATTGGAACATAACAAAAAAAAAAAAAAATTAATTATATTTACATATTACAAACTGAATCACAGACATTTTGAACAGTGTTCGCAAATGATGTGTACGCTTTTAGTTTCCATAATATGGAATTCATATACATTATACATAATATATAAGATTCATTAATCAAGAGTATTTTGCTGACATTCTTATCATAATAACAATTTGACATAATATTTTATGTTTAAAATAAGTAGAAAACGGACGAGTACACAATAACAATGTTCGTCGATATGCAGGTACATAAACGGTATATATAAGCTAAATAATACTTACCTAGGTATGTCGAGTATAGATTATAAATAAATGGTAATAATAATATTGTTCTATTTAATAATAATATACCTAATTGTAAAGATCCAACACACAATACATACATATTATTTTTGCATTAAGTAGTACATAACTTCCGTGGGGGGGGGGGGTAAAAACAATAATAGTAATAATAATAAACTTTGAATACTCTACACAATTGCTATAATTTAATAGGGTTTTTATTTACACAAATATTAACGGTTAAGCATTACATTTTTAGTAAGCTCCATGGCTTGAAATATATCCTGTATATTTACGCCATGGCTAGCCTTTCATTTTCTTTGTTCATTTTTTGATCATATCGACAGAAGTAGCAACAGAAAATTATACAATATATATTTTATCACCATGGCAACGTGCAATAATTCTATGTTTTTTCGTCATTAATTTCGTGTAATTATAATAATAATTAATCCGTTGCGATCGATATAATTATAATTTATAATATAACAACATAATACAAACAAATCAAAACGATAATACTTAAATAAAACACATGGTGATTTCATCCTTGACACATTTTTAGGAGTTGTAACGATAGGGTGATCAATACAAACATAGAATACTACCGTGAGCGGCAAACAAATGTCTATTATATAGCCTATATGGAATGTGAATATTTCAATTAGTTTAACTTATATTATTTTTATTCTGCGAATTGATCGTAACTTATAAGCTTAGCAAAAAAAAAAAATTAACTTAGAGGTAGGTAATCTAAGACTTGTGAGGCAATGCTACCACAACAAAAAGTTTTGATGCACTCGACTCGAGTTGGCATATTATATTTTATGCAAAAACATGTGGCGTGTAATAATAATACATTCACGTTTGAATTTTGTAATTTGTTCTGCTTTGATACGAGAGAGCATCGATTTTAAAGTAAATAAGAAACAAAAAAAAAAAAAAAAAAATGGAATGGAATGTGAAAGAAATACGATTCGAGACGACGGTTACACATTGGAAAAGGAACTTATGCCAAGACTAAAATTAATGACACTATTAAATCGCGCGCGTTTGTCCATTTAACAAGCATAACATTAATACAATAATATATTTGATACGTTGTCGTCGACGTCGAGATTCAGCAAAGACAAAATCAGCAAGAGTGGGGGAAGCGGTAGAGAAGGGTGAGGACGACGACAGTGACGACGAAGAGAAGACGTTGGAAAACACCGCACAAGAGGTTATACGACGGAGAGTGATCAAACACGAATAGCGAGCAGACGCATTACGCACTACTAATAATAACGATGATAACATCATCGTCGTCATCAAGATTTATTTTTTGTTTGTGGGTTGTTTTTTTTTTTCGCGCGCGTTCTAAAATATACGTTCCGCCGAACTGCAGCCGATCGGACGCCGCGTGGACTGGCGTGGTGTTGGTGTCGAGTCATCGGGTGGGCTTGCCGAGTGAGCTGGTCACGTTTCGGCGAACAGTGCAGTGCTGCTGTCGTTGTCTTCCAAGTGCACGTCACCCTGTGGCCGCAACAGCTTCACGTAACCCGAGTGTTTTCTTTGCTTCCGTTTCACCTGCATCACGGACGGCAAACATGATCAACGTCGTCAACATGATTATCACAACATACACAATCCAAAGGGTTTGACGACACGACGCGTTTGATGGGGGATAGGCTGGGGATAGGCTGGACACCCCCCCCCCACTAATCTCGGATACAGGCGGAGAGTATAACACCCACCGGGTTACAAATCTATAAATACACTGGCGCGCGACGATTGGTTTTTAAAAACCATAAAGTGGCATCTACCACCACACCGGACCGCCAATTTCTCCGCGCACTCCCCTAGTTTCAGTTGGTATAGTCTCCGGCGGCGACCGGACAGAGTTGGATATCAGCGTTGGCGGCGAAGTTCAAACGAATACATAGTTATCGTCCGGAAAAACCGGAATTCCGTATTTCTAAGGCACACGACCGCGACGGGTAGATGAAATAAATCTTTTTGTAAAGTGCTGCCGTGGCTGGGGGGGGGAGTGGTGCGGTGAATCGGTTTCCCGAGGCCCTCGAGTCAATAAACTATTTACATACTTTAATTTTTGTTCGTCGCAGCGTTTTAACACAGCGAAAGAGTACAGAACAACCCGGGTCTTTCTATCTGCAGGTTGGTGAGCTACGCAAACTTCTTTTCCCTTGGGCCAACTCGCGCCATTTTTTACGCCGATTCACAATCACATGCTCGATTATCGATAATAACATAAGATGGGCGGGGCGAGGGAGAGTAGTGTAGGGAGCGATCGGGGAATGTCTCGAAGACCAATATATTTACCACGTCCTCACAAAAAAAAAAAAAAAGAAGGTAATTATGAGATTTTTTTTGGACGGTCGGCTGCGACCAGGGTACAACTACCGAAAAACGTGGAAATGGTTCAAAAATCGTATAGCTGTATCATTTACAAGAAAATATTATGTCCATAGACACGCACTGGCCGTGATTTTTAAGATGTTCGTTTATAGATTTAGAAACTATTATAGCATAACGCGATTTAGGGGCGGGGGAGTAAGAGTTAAACATTGATTCTGTGCCGAATTACGGACGTTTGCGGCCACCACTGTAGCCGGAAATATTATCTGAGATGACACTCACCATAACTACGGACAATACGACCAAGCCGGAAGCGAACATGGCCAGTGCCAAGTAACCGAACAAAGTGGCGTCGGCCTTAATGCCGAGTGGCTGGACGATCGGATCGCGACGGACGGACTCTACCGCGGCCAAGTTGTCCAGTTCGTTGTCTACCGATGTCCGACGCTTTTCGGCAGGCGTCAAGTTGTGACACTCGCCGGTGTCCGAGTTGCAGCTGCAGCAGTCGTCGTGCGGGCGCGGTCCACAACACGACACGCACTGAGTGTTCTTCCGGTCCAGGTGCAGCGGGAACATGCAGGCCGAACAGCTGAACGGACCAGGTCCATTGCAAGCGCGGCACGACGCGTGGCACGGCTTGCACAGCTGAGTGGGCGGGTCGTAGTACTGGGACCCCGAACACTCTGAGCACAGGCCGTCCTCGAGCATGAAGTGAGGCGGACACGACGTACACTGAAGCGGGCCTTCACCTGCAAAATACAACGCCAAATACATTACTTCATATTATATTATATTTAATTATATTGAACAGTGTGAACATTTAATTTGTCATCGATAGGCAACTTAAAAATACAAAATCAGAATTGGAAACATTTCGAAGTATATCGTAGGTCGGTGACTAAAACGGAGTGCAGTAGTACAAATTTTGCAGTGCGGTATGAAATATTGAATTTGCTGCAGTACCTACCTACGGCATTTTATATTAAATTTAAATTGAATTACCCATTACCATCGACTATAATTTATAACTTAACGTTGGGATTTTGTTTTGAAATGGGTACGTCTAGATATGTATACAATGTTAATCTATCTTTATTTTCAATGTTTAGAATTAACAGAATAAGCAATTCGTTTTCGGTTACAGTGTGAAATAATGACGAGAAACCATTTTTTAAATTTTCAATCCTAAGCTATAAAGCATTTTATACATTTTTAACAATGACAAAATAATTTTACAATTTTCGTTATTTTGATAAATTGTATCAAAATTTGAACTTTAAATGCTTATAAAGAATCATAATTTCTATCTTTAATATTTTTGAACCGCTATTAAAACAACTTATGAGGAACCTTGTATTAAATTTTCAAGTTTTTTTATACCGGAATTTATGGAAAAAAAAAATTAAAAATTGAAACTGTCTATAAATTGCTTAAAAAAGTAAAAATATTTTTTAAATTATACCATGTATAGAAAATGCTAATACAAATATTTGGTGAAAATTACAAGGATTTACGGTTATTCGTCTTTGAGTTAAAATAAAATAAGAAAATCGTTCAATTACAGAAATCGTTTGTTCACAGGTGAATATCCAACGTCGAAAGAATTTAAACTTCAAACGCTCATAAAAAATTAATTTGACTTCCCGATAAACTTTTTTTTTTTGTTAAAGGTAAAAAAAATACTTATACAAATCTTTTATTACATTTTCAAATCTTAGATATCAAAAGAAAAATTCTTTTACATAATACGTTTCTAACTCGATATAAAATACAAATTTTCGTGATTGTGAAGAATTTTATCAACATTTTAACTTCAACTAACCTAACCTAACCTAACCTAACCTAACCTAACGCAATAAAAATCTATTGTGAATTTATACTCAACTTTTTTTTTTGGAATTGCACAAACGGAATGTATGAATAACCGATTGCATTAAGTATTCAAGTTTTTAACCGAGAGAAAATTGTTATAGGTACCGACAGTAATAATTAAATAAAAACTAATAGAAAATAGACATTTTTTATGCCTGTAAATAGCTTAAAATGAGTCAAACTATTTTGAAAATGTTATGGTGTACATAGTAAATGTTAAAATAAAAAAGGTGGGCAAGTGGGTGTCACTCTGCAATACAGTAGGTTACAAGTGGGTCACTGTAGTGGATGGTGTTAAATTTGAATTCAATGATATAATATCATCGTATAAGAAAAAGACGGTCAGTCATTGATTGGAGGAAGGAGGGGTGTTGTACTTGTGAGGCAGCAAAGCCATGTGATTTAGTACGCCACTAATAAAGTGTGCAGTACAAATATTTAGATATTTTTCACCTGTGGCGTAAATTATAATTTAAACATTTTCATTTTTTTTCAATTAGTTAAATTTTTTTCTTCACTGATTTCTGTAATATTTTTGTAAATTAGGTACTGCCCTAATTTAAAAAATTGTAAAAAACAATATACTATAGAAGTGATAGAGAAATAATGATCGATTTATGGAACAAGTGAACAGCCTGTTAATTCTATTTGACATTCCGACGAAGCATCTAGAATATGCAAAACGTGAACCTATACAGTAAATTTCGAGATCTAATTTTTTTCACAAGAGTTATTTAATTATTGCCGAAATATGTACGAGCTGTAGATACTTCACCATATAGAATACGACAGTAATAATATCTACTCGCACTTATATTCGTCTCGCATATAATAAATAATTATTACCTATTTATTACTAATAAATATAATAATTATTAATTATATACGAGACGAGTGCCCTGCGGAGATGATCTATAAAACATTGAACTTACCCTTGCAAGTCTTGCAGTAATGGTGGCATTTCTGACAACCGAAGTCCGACATGAAAAAACCTTGCGGACACTCGGGATGACATTCGCCAGCGGCCAACTGCCATCCGCGTGGACAACTGACGCACTGGTCCCTGCGGGGTCCACTGCACGTCATACAACTCAGATAACATTTGGCGCACGAGCCCACGTCACTATAATATCTACAAACACATTGTAAGCCCACGGGCACTCGTTATTTGATATATTATATAATTAATGAAAAATTGTATCAAAAACTGCTCAATGACGGTCATCGAAGTCACAAAAGTGGAATTGTCTCGAACTCGTGTGCGAGATGACTAACACATATTATTATCTAAATGCGAGGTGGTGACTCATTTGACCGGCCCCTCTACGGTGCTATACCATGATATTATTCTTGATCAAAAATTAAAGCCATAAAAGCTATTTATTCGATATTTGTATACAACTGTAATGAAAACATATAGGACGTCATAATAACAAGGAAATATAAAAACAATAATTATCTATAAATTCAAGACGATAAAACGTTTAGCTTAAATCGTATCTCTTCGAAGTTTAAACTGTACGCAGTTTATTTTTATCGATATATACAAATACACACAGACTTGTGAGATCAGCACCGATACTGCAGCAGTGCTGGACCAACTTGTACAAACTGTATAATGTCATAAACTATAATGTACATACCCTGGGGCACACGTCGTACGACATTGGCCGGTTTGCAACAGCAAAGGCGAGTGACACATTGTGCAGTTGGTGCGCGACACACATTCGATGCAAGGATGAGGGCACGGTTGGCACGTAGCATAGTTGCCGAATCGCAAGTCCGGATAGAACCCGGGCGAACATTGTTCCACGCACGAGCCAGGAGACTGGAACATGGTCGGCGAACGACAAGACAGACAGTTTTCGTTGGAGAAGTCGCTGCAAGTCTCACACGACCCGTGGCACGACTGACACTGTGTTCCGGTCCAGAACTGGCCTGCTTCAGTGATCGCAAAGTAAAAAAAAAAAAATCATTGACGTCTTACGATCGCAGCTAGGTTGATCGTTTGCCAAGCGGAATGGCGCTCGAAACCCGTTATGGCAAACAGAACAATGTGCATTACTGTTTTTCTCACCTGATTGACACTGTTGACTGCCGGTTTTTAAGCAACGGCCTTTCTTGTTCAACGTGAAACCCTGGTCGCAGGAGTGACATTCGGTCAAATTGCAAGCGACGCAGCCCATGGGACAGTCCAGACATTCGTGACGTTTGTGGTGCGGATAATAGAAGTCTGGGCATTTCGAATGGCATGTGCCTTTGAGTTCGAAATAACCTGACTTGCAAGTTATACACTGGTCGGCGTTTGGTCCGGTACACGACTCGCATTTGGCATCGCACGAGCCACATCTGGAATAATTTTCAGACACGTTTAATCATGAAAGCAGTTTTGTAAATTCTTACATGTATAATATATGACAGCACATAGTTATTTAAAAAAAAATGAAAATCAAACTGAAGCACTCACTGATTGATAAAATAATATAGTGGCATCACTTATAGAGGATATAAAGGATAACGACAGGAAAATTGATAATAATTAATAGTATCACGATTTAACGGATCGACCGTTGATCTGAAAAAAACATAATAAAACTGGGAAGCAGTGTTGTTAAGAATATTTTTAAATATCACCCAAAAATAGATAAGGTAATAATGATGATGATGTTTTATTTAAATTACAGGTGTTTCAGAATTTGTTACTAAAATACTTTGAAAAAAAGTAAAAATATATTTATATTTATATTATAATATATTAATCAAATGAATAATATTCGTTTGAATATATAAGTCATTGTTACACTTTGGTGATATAATTTGTTTGAAGTATGTTAATCCGTCATCCGGTCCTATTCATGCATAAATTATATAATTCTATAGAATAATCTTTGTTATTTCGACAATACCAACAATAACGCGATATACCTATATATAAAATACGATTTGAATACTTTATAATGAAAGTATTTTAACAATTATATACACAAATACTTGAAAAAATTGAGTTGAGGAGTTAGATACAGCGCTGTCTTACCGGTAATCGTTGGTCTCGTATGTGTTGACTGGACAGTTTGCGTAACACTGATTATCGTGGAGTACCAAGTGATGTTCGCAACTAGTACAATGGTCGGGACGACCTTCACAACTTCCACAGTTCGGACCGCAAGCGACGCAAGTGCCTTCTTCCGTATCTATACAAGTGTACGCAAAACCAGACGGGTTAGCAAATCGGCATCATAGGCGGAATATAATATATTGTTGGCCGGTTAAAACGATATAGAAAATAATTACTTTCAAAGTATCCGTCCGGGCATTGTTGCAAGCAAACGGCCAAGTCGGTAACCCTCAGGTGAGCGGGAGCGCACGTCAAACAGCTATCTTGTCCAGCTCCGGCACAGGTCTCGCACGACTCGTGGCATGGCCAGCACACGCCGCCCTTGTTCGGGAAACTGCGGGGCGGACAACGACTGACGCAAGTGCTGAAATCAAGTGAAACGATGCGTTCGTAAAACGAAATGTTAACGTTGGATCAACGGTACCCGAGCAAATTTAAAAAAGAAACAAATTTTTTTTTCAATAGATAATCTTTTCAACCGAGGAAAACACCGTTTCCGTTCTTGATTGAGTGAGGTGTAGAGATGATACACGTATGAATGGGGGCGCCTGGGGTGGGCGTGTTTATATATTTGGAAGAAATGATAAATGATCACATCCGTAAAACGATTCTTAATGGTCCGGAACCGAAAAAAATGGTTGAGATTTTCTTAAAAATAGGCGTCAGGTGGGCAATAAATTTCACCGTTTATTGGAATACGTTTTTTTTTTTTTTTTTTTTAAATTACCGGGAAAATCTAAACATAACTATCTTATTAACTCACGAGTTCGATATATTATGTTCAATATCCAATCTAAAGAAACTTTTGGATTATTTTTATTGTTGCGAAAATGTTTTCGCATGTGGGAGAACGAGAAAGAGAAATACATCATCCATTGTAAATAGCTCCCACGCTCTACTCAGAATTTATAAAAGCAGTGCGGCTGTCCGTGTCCGGGGAGGACATACATCATGTGGTAAATAATCAATACTCAATTTGTTTTGTAAATTTATTAAGTCATTATCTTAGTTTTAATTTTTAGGAAAACATAATATAACAAAAGGGGAATTAAATGTGTTTAAGTGTATTTGGAAAAAGTTTTAATTTTGGAAATAAATTTACTAATAGGTTGCAAAGTATCTATCTGGAAACCACTTCATATCAACACGTTTTAATTGATTCAGAATTTCTTAGTTTTATAATGACTCATTATATACGTACATTTATTCAGTTTTTGAGTTCAGCTCGGAAGGAAACTAATAAATCGAGTTCTACATATTTTTTAAAAATAATTTGAACAGCATTTTAGAGTTTTAAGACTTAAACTTTAAACACTGAAAGCATGTTTCTAAGCGGTATTTTATTTAACTGTTTATACAATTATAAATGTTTAATAAACAATTGACGAGTAAAGGAAAATTAAGTTTTGAGTTTTGTTATTAATATGTATTTATCATCCCAAGTGCAACTGATTAAATTCAAAACAATTATTAACTATGCAAAATGTTATGTTAAAATGTTTAATAATCAAATTTCCAACTAGAGATGAATATATTAATATAAATTAAGGAATAATATTTCCTCATGGGAAAATCAATTTTTATGTTAGAAAATCTGAACATTTTAAAATATAAATTTAAAACCCATCGAGGTTTTTAAGTCCCATCGCGTTAGAACTTGCAAGACAAGTGCACTTTATTATATTACACTTGCAATAATAATTTCGCAGAATACATTAAAACCAATTATATTATTAGTTTAAGGATTGTATGATAACTATTTATTTATATTATTTTGTATTACATTATTTTTTATTGACATTCATTATATTCGGAAATTCAATGAATAATATTAAAATAAAAAATGAATAAAAATTACATTATTAAATGTGTACGCCCCGCGGGGTGGTTACGAAGCAATGTCAATGCACATTGCATACAACGGAAAAAACCAATATAATATAATATATTATTAAAAAAATATATATTTCGATTTTATGAATAAACAAGTTTTCCCTATTTAAGGGGTGGTTTGTCAATTGTTAATTTAAATGTGGTCAATTCAACAAAGATATGATATCAACATTTTCAAATATTACAGACTGTTGGAAAAAAAAAAAAACAACGTTCTTGACCTCGGAATACCATTAGCTTGGTATTATAATATTATATAATGCATAATAATACCACTACCATATTTTTCTTTCTCTGTAAGTTTAACAAAGATAATTGGCAAATAAATATTCTGAATTCTATACAATATATAATATAAATCATTCTACTTGTTATTATATTGTGGAGACCGATATATAGTATAATATGATGTATACCCACAGCAAAGCTTATTAAAAGTAAATTTAACGTCAAAAGAAATTTTCGGACGAGAGGGACACCGCCGCGTCGCCTTGATAAATATAATAATATAGTAGAATGCGATGCAAAAATTATATTTCATTTATAATGGTTGTGACGTACCTGCTGCTGCTGCTGCTTTAACGTAAACATTTCAAGAATATTACACCCAACCCTGTGTAAACGCCCACAGACGTATTGAGTTTCACGCGCTAGATAATAATATAATATATATAACATATCGTCTAATAACGACGAAGAAAAGAAGCACTATACGCAGGAAATACGATTTTTTTTTTTTTTCTAGAAAAATAACAACGCTGCGCAGGATAATAATGGGTTTTAAACGGAATACGGCATGTATATATGTGCAATATACATAGGGATTTAAATAATATGTTATCGGAGCACAAACTTGCGCGAGGACTCTGAGTAAACCTTTTCGCGGGACTCATTTTCGGTTGTACAATGTTTAAATGTTAACAATGTGTGCAGTACCTGTGTATTGCAGACGCGCAGCCAACAGGATAAATTAGGAGACGACGAGTTGCGAACGAAAAGTTCTGCCGTAGAGATAACAACGGTTGAACAACCGAGAAATCGCATTACGAAAGTCGCACAACACAAATATATAGGTAGTACGCGAAACACGACGGTAAGTGTTCCAAACACGGTTACGTTCATTAATACAACTTTGCATAGCTTTCGGAGGTGACCATGTAGAACATTTAATGCGGAGGTAATGCACGAATAATCCAAAACTTTCTACTTAGTTATTTATTTATTAGTATTATTATTTTTTTTTATTTTTACTTTTTCGATTTTTTTTTTTATTTCGCGAGTTTTTTTTTTGTTTTTGTTTTTGTTTTTTTTTTTTTTAAATTTGGGATTGACAGCTCTCTAAAAGTTTATTTATATTTTAGTTATAAAATTGTTCGGATAACATATTTTTTATTTTAAAATACTCTCACAACTTTTCATTTCCATCCATTTATTTACACATTATATATTTATATGCATATAATATATATATATATATTATATAGGTCACTGCAGTGTCACACCAAAACATTTTCAAAGTTCTCTAATTCTATAGTGGCGTTTGTTTTTTTTTTTTTGCAACGCGATTGCTTAAAATATTTACTACACTATACGGCCAACTTAGAAATAGTATATACACTTCTATTTTCGTTCGAAATATAGTTTAAATCGCGTATGCGTGCGTCGTACCATTGAATATATATATTTTATTATAGCCGTTAGGTGGGCATATTATCTAACTTTGTTTAATGCCAATGATCGAATTTCGTTTATTATTATTTCACGGGGCTTGCATGGCAAACATACATTGCCATAACAGTGTATCACTATAATACGTACAACAAACAAGCTCAGAACCATCGCGTCTGTTTTATCGTGTTTTCGTTTACGAGTTTACCTCTATTTCAGTAGGTAGGGTTTTTTGCGTTTTGTATTTATACGATGTAAAAATGTGTTTACTTTTTTCGTCTGCAAGAAAATGCATAAAATATAAACCCTAAGAGATGACTAAACATTATGAACGTTTCTTCTTTGATATTGAACTGAGAACGTATGGGTACAACTACATTATAGAGATATAATATAATATAATATATATTAAAAAGTAAAGTTTACGTTTTATTAAAAACTATAGGTAGGTACATAACTTACAAAGTCGGTTGGGTTAATACTTTGATTTATGATCGGTTTAATATGTTGTATTCACGTTAAACGACTGAGTATTAAATAAATAAAATCAGTTCTGAGGTCAACCACAGCGCGATTTCAATGGATTCATTATATGAGAATAATAATTTATACGGCAGTTTCTATCGCGATTTGAATTCGCTTTTATACAACATATTATTATTATCGTTTATCTGTTCGTCGAAACCAAATGACTCGCAGAATGATCGTAAATAAATTATTCCCAAGTGTTGAGGAACTAAATTTCTCTCCGTGCGTGTATTATTCGAGAACGCAGACGTCTACATAATAAAATACGCGGTATGTAATAACTCGATTATAATAATATGACGACATCGGTGTTACGCGACAAGTCGGTTACCACGACCGAATTCGTGAAATGTATACACGACGTGTACACCGTCATTGAAGTTATTCAAATGATTTTGTCCGGAGAGAAAAGACAATAGCACCGGCACGCCAGCTGCAGATCAATGATGATTGTTGTCGATGATCCCTCGAATGGCATTCGATAATAATCATCGCAGGAACCTGCTGCTGTGTGGCAGGTGGTCAATACCTTCCTATATGTTATAATTCGACGTCGTTCAATAACCGTTATTGCCGTACAGGATATTAGCACACAAATACCGAACGTCGTGTAATAATATCGTTGTCGTACATTACGTCACAATATTATCGTGTCGGTATACACACGTGATACGCTAATTCCGACGAAAATACAATGTTATACGTTTGTTGTTGCCAAACAGAAAACGCCCATAATACGCGGGCTCGCGCGATATAGAACAATAATATAATATTATTTTATACATTACACTAATAAAACTACACGGAAACATACAATAAGTCTCTTACTTGTCGAGCTTAAAGTTTCGACAGCCGACGCACTGCGTGGGACCTTTGCCGTAACAGCCAAAAGCGTCGCACTCGGGGTCGCAATCGTGCAAAATCGTCTGTCCATCAATCGGCCTTTCGGCGGGGGTGGTCTGCGAGTTTGAGCGCGTGCTGGTGAGCGACGTGACTGACGTCTGCGTATACACATGTAACACAAACACACAAAACACGTTCAACATTAGTCG
>WHPZ01584147.1:7919-17931 GCA_016617965.1 Macrosiphum rosae | reverse complement strand
GCATATATTGCTTTTAAAAGCACATAATATAGTTTCTAGGACATTAATTCTACATCAAAGCGACCTTTTGTCCATGTTTTTTCCACTCGCTCAAAGATCTTATATACATACGCTAACGTGCAATTATACAGTACGGCAGTAGAAAATTATTTATTTACGTCTCTTGTACTCGTAGGACGTAGTTACCTCTACTTGTTATTCGAGCGTGACGTATTTCAAACATTTACGGTCGGCTAATGGTAAAACGTTCATTTTTTCTAGGAACATAAACTAATTTGTACAGCCCGTATAGGTATATCGTATGCGCGTCTAAATAAACGTTGCTTTATGCGCCCAACCGTCGCGTCGTGTTTAAACTAATATTCAAAACGTTTCAGGGTGCCTCGCTAATCTATTCACAAATAATCCGAATTTCCAGTCGACTGTATACGAGCACCAGGTACTTGCAACGAGATTACATTGTCGTATAATCACCGTGATCAAATCACCGTACATCTTCCGAGGATATCTTGTAAATGGAACCAATGAGGTGGGCGAAAGTAATTTTCAACCATATTACGAACATTCCATATATATGTGTACCCAGTGCTCGAATTGGGGGGTGCGCAGGGGGACGGAGCTCCCCTAATATATTTTTTTTTGCATACCCCTACTATTTTTTAGATCCTGTGTGGAACGATAAATGTATTGATTTTATAATGTGTGTTTTTTTTTAATTTTTTAATTTTTTTTTTTGTGTGTCTGTCATCACGGTTTGGGGCAGTAAAACTGCTTCGATTTTCTTCAACAATATCTTGTTCGATGGGAAAGTGAATCTAATTGGTGCATTCGGGAGGTCAGATTTGAAAATTCCCAATAGTTTTCACGAGCGCCGGGGTTGAACCCCCAAAAACCCCCTCTGTATACCGGCCTGAGTAATGTCTTAAATCGTGTTCTAAATGAAATGTTATCAGTTTCAGTTATGGTATCATATATCGGTGTATTTGAATTTTAAAATGTTTTTATACTTATCAAAATATGTGGTCTCTTTTGAATCAAAAACAATAATTATTAATTTCGTTATATATATATATATATAGTATATTAAATAAACAGGAAGATTATTATTATTTTTTTCTAATGTAACAATATAGGATTTAGATATTGCTATCAAAATGTGCTCCTGAATAGTGGTATTCATAATGTATGTAAGTGGCGTGGGGGTGTGGGGGGCCAATCCCACCACGGGTCTGTGTTGAGTAATTGCACCCATGGCACGCAGTTTTTAAATCGTTGGATTGAGCTCATCCACTTAATTTTACCCAGTTCAAGCACTGGGTATATCTAGTAATAAATAGCGAGAGTCAAACAATTAGTTTTTCGTTCGAGGTGAAAAAAAATAAACAAAAATATATGAATAATAGAATAAACGCTATTGTTCAAATGCCAAGAAAGATATACCTAAATTAAATTTTTGTATTACGCTATAAGTAGGTGCCAAAAAATATTTGAGATTATTATTTTTGTTAAAAGTGAAATTAATATGTTTTTATAGGGGTTGGAATTTTTAATAATATTCCAAAATTCTATTTATCGTTTTTGCTTTTGTAATTTGACAGTGAAAAAACGTGCATAATTTATTAAGTTAATTTTAATTTATTAAAACTAAGCCATGACTAATGACTGTATGAAAGTATGAAGAAATTAATTTAAATAAAAACAACCGTTTAGTCTATTTTAGGTATAAAACGAATATTATCATGACTTATTATCAGTCCCATCGCTGCAGGTCATATATTATAATATTATTGTCAGGACTGTAAATATTAATGCCCCCCGAAAAACCCATGAAATATGCATTTCATCCTTAAAAAATAACGACAGTTACTATTATTTTCATTAAAAACTTTTCCAAAATTTGATAAAATACTGTAGATCTACATTTTAGTTAATATAAATTACATTATTATAGAATCATGGCATTATCAATATTGTTTTATTTTATATACCTACCGGCTACCAATCAATTGAACTAACAAATGACTTGTAAATAAGTCATTTTCATTTATTTTATTTTTAGTATATAATATACGAGCTGAAACCTTTTTATATAGTTTACAAGTAAAATAACTGGTATAAACATATAAATTTAAAAAAGACAGGGGAGGAATTTTTTTTTTTTAAAACACATAAATATCAATACAAAGTTTTAAGATAGAAAAGAGAGTGTTAACAAAAAAGCTAACAGTGTACAAATTATAACAAAATATAACAAAAAGCTGACTTATGAAATTGAAGTGGTTAAATAAGAAAAGTGGGGTCCACTCTAAAATGTATAAAGGAGAGTAAGGTCGGGAAGTCGACTCTACCGGCTAACAATCTTGTTATGAAATTGGCACCCATAATGTTCCTACGCTAAGCTAATGAAGCTAAACAAAGTTGATTGGCAACTGGTCGTGAGGTAGACAATTGATACCCAAAAAGTAGATGGCGTTTCTCTCTGAGAATCTACACTGTACCCTTTTAACCTGGCAAGCGTTATCAGTGGTATGGGGAATCTCATATTATTGCACCATACTCAATAATTGGCCGTGGGTATACTAATGAGCTGTATTAAACTTTAAACCTGGAAGTATGCTTAAGATATACTTTGACAGCCTCATTGTAATGCCCAAAACTGTTAGGGCAACAAACCATCTCAATATGGAGACCAGGGTCAAGGTTACAGAAAAGCTTGAAACCAAGATCAATCACGAATCCATCACGACGAAAGATTTTAAAATCAAGAGAACATTAGAGGCTTGTGGATCCTATTAAATGTCATGACTTTACATTTAGCTAAATTCAGAGATAAATCTAAACTTTTGAAAAATGCCACAAAACTATCTAAATCACTTTGCAGTTTATGACAGTCGTCCATAGAGTGAATTTGCATAAAGAGTTTTATGTCGTCACCGAAAAAAAGAAAATGACAATGATAAAGAGCTTTACCTTTAGAGTTTAGACTGTTAATGAAAAGAGAAAATAATAATAGAGATAGGTGCCCATCTTGCGGTACACCAGGGGGGTATAATGAACACATTGAACTTACAATTTGATATTTTTATATTTTTGAACTACAAAATAGTTTGAACATTTTCATAATTTTTGTAAAAATATGAACTTTAAATATATAGGTACTTATAAAAAAAAATCGTGACTATGGATCTTTAATATTTCTCAAATGATATTATAGCTACTTATTTAGTATATAGGTTAGGTAGGAACATTGTATTAAATTTTCCAGCTTTTTGACGTTTATTTTATTAACATTTATAGAATGTAAGTTTTTTTTGTTTTTCCCGACGATTTAGTAAACTATTTTACTTTTGATCCCACAAAGTACCAATAAGATTCACTTTCCTACCAGAAAAGATGCTTTTGAAGTAGCATTTTTACTATCCCACTGTCTTTGTGATAGACACAAATAAAAATAAAACACACACACACACACATCATTGTAAAACCAACGCGTTAATCACTCCGCTCTAGAATCTAAAATAAGTGTAAATATGGATCAGAAGTTCAAAATCAACTGAAATCATAAAAACTAAACCGAATAAATTTCACAATATTATGTTTATGGTTTGAGAGGTGATGGTGAAAAATATGAGCAACGCGTTAATGATTTATAAACAAACAATAAAGCGAACATAAAAAACGAGAGAACTGTTGGCAAGTCGAATTTTCGAGCAATTCGATACAATATATTTTATTGTGCGCACAGCGGCGTTGTTATCGCCGCGCTAAATCGGGCCGGACAACACGCGACGGCGGTGGCGGCCGTGGTCCCACAAAAACCCTCTACAAACGTATCGGACGGTACCTGCCTATATATATATATGTTGTCGTTATACCTATATATCTGCAGCAGAAACACATGCGAGAACTACAACTGCAGTCGTGAGCGTCGCGACAACTGCCTGCCACCGATATGGGGGGGGAGGAAATATACCGACGAAATATCGATCGGGGGCCGATGTAGGTATATATATATATAATAGTTTTCGACCCTGCAATGTGGCACCGACGGGCGAGTCGCAAGAGACGGACGGACGGACGGTGATCGGCACGCAAGACAAACGACCCGTGCCAATCGCGCGAGCGGTTCAACCTCGCGGAGCATTAGAGAATATTCGGTGCACGTACCGCTCGCGAATGTGAAAGTCTTAAGGGCTTTTAAACGCGTATATACCGACCGCTGGAAGTTTTTGATGGCGGCAGCTTAATCGGGATCGAAACGAACCAATTACCGACGTCTATACAAACGGCGGCGGCTAGTGTATATATGTATATGGGTGTGTGTGTGTGTGTGTAGGCGAACAACAAAGCCGCGTAACTACGTATAATAGCAAACTCACTCTATATATATTATTGTATACTATATATTACAGTTGGGTCGTACGTGTTGTTTATATATCGGAGACGATCTAAAACGCGATCGTAAAAGGCCACGTTTCGATCGGACGAAATCGTAAATTTTGCGTCGGTCGATATTGGGATAAGAACATAATTTATAATAATGTATCGTCGTCGATGATCATTTGTTGGGAGAGACACCGCTGCAGCGAGCGGACGATAAATATTCGAGCTCTGTTGATGTAATTTTTTTTCTTCTCCCCTTCTCATAAAAACAGGTAGTTTTTCGACACATGGGTGTGATTCAGAAAGCAGATTACGATCACCGCCGTTTTTTCTATCAAAGTGAATGCGTTTAATCGAATTTTGACACTTGGAATTGTTCAGTATACTTAAGAACTGGGATTTTTTATAGCGTTTAAAGAGTGTTTTGTACTAACTATGTTGAAATACAAACGTGTTTTTTTTTAGTTTTTTTACTTTTTATACTAAGGATAACAGGTTTGAAAGCTAGGGGGGCCGTTATGATTTGAAATTTTGAAAATCATAATAATTTGATATATATCTATGAAACTTTTGTGAAAATTATATAAAATTGAGAATAATAAGTACTGTATTAAATATTTTCTATAGTCTTGTAAAACCTTTTTTAAGGACTATAGTATCCTTAGTAAATTAATTTTAATAGATTACAAATTAAGTACTTGTTTCTTTTAGGTATATCAACTTTTTTTCTAAAAACCTAGGTAGGTCTCGTATTTTGATAAAATAAGATTGTATATTGCTACAGGGCATCTCTCAAATGGTTTAAAACTACAAATATTCGAAAAAATACTATAGGTTCTCGAATATTTATAATTTCAAAATTCAGGATTCGAATTAATTCATAATTAAAGAGAAAAATGGGGGTGAGCATGCCTAGTGAAGCATCCTGTATATAATATTTTGTATTATTAAACAAAGCAAACAAATTCAACAGAGCAAAATAATTCGTTGTTAGTTAAATAATTGTATTGAGCAATAGTGATCATTGATCAATATTATGTAAAGGTATAGGGCGATACAATTATTTGAAAGTCAAAAAAGTTCAATATAAATAGATCGCTACATAGTAACAAAGAATCACTCATGATAATATCAATAAAAACTACAAGTGAAGGTTAAATAATAATATGATCAACCCAAATATTGTGCCCAGATAAAGAAGTGTAACCCGACAAAAGCTACACCCGTGGCGATCGCCTCCTCCCCACCCGGCCACCCATCAAATAGCCCATCCTTTAATACGTATCTGGCTTCAGAGTCATTTTACTCTGAGTGTGTTGTATCGAAATCTATATATTCCATAAAATATTACGTTATACGACCCGACATATATCACGCGCGTTTTACAGTAACCCTGAATTCGTATTTTAACAATATATATGTTGCCATCGGTCAAATCGAAATAATAAAACCCCAGATTCTATAGGTCTATAAACGTTTATATATCCAACGTGAATTTTATGTTACTTCGTTCCCATAGAGTCCATATAGTATATGTAGACGAAAATATATTTTATAGGTTCCTAGAGGTACTACCATTTTATTTCACAATTTTTTAGACCATTTTTTTTTATGATTACAAGTTGTCGTAAGAGAGAAGAAGATTTGTTGAGCGCATATATACAAAAATTGAAGAAACGTCGCAGACTCGAAAACAATTATATTAGTCGATCGTCTATATATTAATTTAATATACAAGATTTAGATGATAAAATCATGACCGATATAATAATATGATTATATATCTAACTATATTACTTATGTAACATATGCAAGTGAATATGGATTTATATTTTATATTCAATTCACCTTATTTTTCGAAATTTATATTGATAGAAATAATACTTACATATTTCAATAGGAAATAAAAAAATTTTATTATCAGTAATGATATATTAATAACCATGATTTGTGATTCTGACGCATACCTATATGTCAATTATGAACACTTGTCCACAGATATTTGATAACACAATTGTTAATTGTACATAATATCTGCGAACTACTAAACTAGACAAAGAGCAAGCGTAATATAATATACACAAACTACAATAAAAAAAATAGCATGGTATTGGGAAGTCTAAACCAGTGGTATTCAACCAGTGGGTTGCTACCCAATTTTGGGTCGCGTAACCTATAAAAACGACAATTCTTTTTTGTTAAAAAAAAAAGAAAAATAAGTTTATAAAATTATAAAGTTATAAATTATGAATTTGAATAAGTTATGAATTAATTGAAGAACCATATTTTACAGTAGATATAATTACAGTTAAAATGTCTACTGATATAGAAAATCAATAAATTGAACTTACACAAATATTTATTGAAACTTTTTTGAAAATGTTTTGAGCACACTAAAACACGGGAAATTACACACAACTAGCAGCTTAAGCTTTTTTTCTTTCATGGCCTACAAAGGTGATACGGGTCGTGAAAATATTGTTACAAAAGCAGTGTATCAGGAGTCAAAAAGGTTGAACACCACTGGTCAAAACCATAAAAAAAAAAAAAATAGAATATATTTTTTATATTAAAAAATTTATAATTCATTGGGTATATTATAAGTACTTATAATTGACAACAATTTAGATCCATTCCACATTTTAACAAAAATTATTCCATCCCATGCGCACCCCCCTCCCAATTCGAGCACTTAGTTACTTAGTGTCGTTGTTGTTGTTGTTGTTGCTGCTGTTGTTGTTGTTCTGATAAAACACGACCGTTTCGAGGAAAAATTTACAATATTTAGACGCACACATAACCAATTTGTTTATTTTGGTTCAACTTTGAAACGAACGTAGGTCGGAAAAAATACGTGGTTCGCACTGCTAAACAAGGATTTAGTATAATGATTAAAGTTTTAATGTGTTATTTCCGGTGTTTAGGGACGTGCTGTGGAATTTTAACGAGATTCGACCCTCGATATAGTGAAGGAAAAAAAACGCCGACCGACGCGCAAATTATAGTGTTGTTATTATTATTATTATTACCACGACGTGGGGGTATGGTAGGAGGGAAGAAACTCCATAACGTCGACTCGTTATTCGCGAATTAAGTCCACTTTTTCATCGCACACAGTCGTCATCGTTTCGCCACCGTCACATAGTCATTTGCAATTGTTGCATGTTTCTCTGCGATTTTTCTGTTTTCCGTTTGTTTCTCGGCCTTGCGTATTTTCCCCTCCTTACTATATTGTATTATTATATACTCATAATCAGGGCTCGGAAGTTGTAGCACTAAAAATGTTACTTTTTTACGTCTTAAATATGCACTTAATAACTCCAAAATATGCGCTATAAATAGCACAAAAAATTAGAAAATATGCATTTAACTTGAAAAAATTATAAATTTAATAGAAAAAATATTAAATGTAATTTTACAATATTATAACATTGTTGTGCTCATAGACGTCAGGGACCGCCTGGACTGGTTGAATTATTATCTTAAATATGTATTAAAAAAATGCTCATAATATTATGTTTCGTAGTTATTTATACATATTATTTATTTATCTATTTTATTCGCAATTACTTTACATAGTAGGTACCTGCAGCTAATCCATTATGTAACACTAGCGCGCTAAATATATTAAAATACGCGAGCACGACAGTGAACTAGATAGGACCTTTAAGCCCAGAGGACGCATACATATTACATTATATATATATATACCTACCCGCTCGAGTAATATATATTTATATATTATTTTTTAACCACCGCGGGAATTGCGAGCTGGGCTGAACCCATAACGACTTGGCACGCCAACTGCCGTGCCGTGAAAAATATTATTAATAGTGTGCCACCCACACTAAATTGTTTTCGTCTCTATACCAACGCATTACACGTTATATAATTATATTTCGGCAAACGCTATTGTTCGATAAAATCATTATTGTATGAAATCTCGACTTTCGTCGGAAGAATAGTCGCAGCGACGCACCCCGAAGCGGTCGTCTCGAGCCCGTTAAATGTTGGTACTTTGGCAGTCATCCAATTTCGCTGCCGAGTGAGGCAAATCATAAACATTTTTATTATGGTTAACAGGTACCCCATGGAAAATTCGTAACGAGATAACTCCTACGTGCAAGAATGTCTCGGTAAGACATCACAACACAATCTAATATTACATTGTATACTTGTATTGCAAAAACCCAACGATTAAATAAATAGTATCGCGACAAAATGGTTGCCGAAAATCGATGGTTATAGTATGATAATGTCTCGTCTGCCATTGTCCATTAGGTTTCGTTGAGAAATATTTTATCGAATAATCCAAACACGTCTGAAAAATAAAAAAACACTTCGGGTCGGAGGCGTTCCAAATAACAATAAAATAGTTTCTGGTATTATCACAAAAAAAAGGTGCTATGCTGTACAGTACGTACAACGTACGTTACAAGTGGATCACTGTAAAATGGATGGTATTAAATTTGAATTCAATTATATAATATCATTGTATAAGAAAAACGATTCTAAGCGGAAACGGTATGTCAGTCTAGGTATAAGACATACTATATACTTATCCATGGTATTAAATAAAAAATTGACCTATAATAAGTACCTATACTAAATTCCAAATTAATCATATCAGAATATCCATTAGGTACTTATAAAGCGTTATACATCAACAACAAACCCTGATACTATCATAGAATAAATAGAATAAACAAAAAAAATTTTATCGATATTTATAGAAAAAAATTTAAAAAAATAGAAACTGAAAATGTCTGTAAAGAGCACAAAATAAGTCAAAATATTTGGAAAATGTTATGGTGTATAGAAAATGCTAATATAAACATTCAGTCAAAATTTGATGTACCTACGGTAATTTGTTTAAGAGTTGCACCAAAAACCAAAATCGATATTTTCGAAAACAGATTTTGTGTAAAAATTCCCGTTTTTCACGGCGCTTTTGAAAACTACTGTAAAAATTTTACTTTTGACCCCCCCAAAGTACCAACTAGATTCACTTTCCTCTCGGAAAAGATACTGTTGAAGAAAATCCAAGCACTTTTACTTTTACTAAAAAATAAAAAAAAAATTAAAAACTTAAAAAAAAACACACATCATTGTAAAATCAATACATTCATCGTTCCACTCAGAATCTAAAAATGTGCAATATGGCGTAAGTTATAATATTATTTCAACCCGGTTTAAGGGAGGGGCACGACCTATCATTTAAGTTTTTAATTTGTTGAAAAACATTCAGTTTCTCAAAGTTTTTCTATATTATATAATATTATATTTTCTAACGACTTTTTGTTTTATTCTTTTGTCCTAGTACACGAGCAAGAGGAGGATATGTGCTGCACTAGGAGCACATGTCGGGTACAGGAGTCAAGAATGTCTGTTACCTTATTATTATCACTTTGTATGTTTCTGAGATATTATTTTCATAAATTGAAACTATAATTTTCTCGCTAACATATTGTAAGCATATGCATTAAAAGTTGAAATAATATTGCTCCTCGGGTGACAAGAGATTCTGTTTCATCATTATTTAAACTATAATCTTGAAACTTTCAAGTTTACAATGATTCGCCATCAGAGTAAATAATACGGCGTAATTGCCGACGTTCTATTTACATAT
>WHPZ01584146.1:0-25959 GCA_016617965.1 Macrosiphum rosae | reverse complement strand
TCTTTTGGGGCTTAAATTTACTTTTAAGAATTACCTAAGATAAATATTTAATGTCACGAAAAATGTGTTATTGTAGACGCATATTTTATAAATTGTTTTTCCAGTCCCCGGTCGTAGAATAATTGTAATTAATAGGTCAATATGAAAATTGTTTACTCGAAAAAGACATATGTTTTGGTTTAATTTATAGAAATATATGTTTGAACTGATAATAGTCATAAAATACAATTTTAATTTATAACTGGTAATTTTTTTTCAAATCAAACGTTATAAGTTATGGGTAACTATTAACTTAGTGTAACATATTAATGCACGACACATGTATTTCTAATATAATTCTTTGAGTTCAATACACAAACCCTGCGCTGCAGCTGATCGAGTGTCGCTTCTATATTGTTCTGTGACATTAGATAAGTTGCCTATGGTATGCCCCTCATCCAAATTTGAAATTATAACTACTCATAAAAATTTGTTCAAACTATAATGTCTTGTTTTTCATAAAATTTAAACTGCATATAACTTCAAACTATTCAGTTTCATTAAAATACATAAAAACAGGCCGTTTTGTATGTGCTCCAGTGCTCCACGTGAAACTAAAAATTGCTTGTTAAAAATAAAGAAACACGTTTTTTTTCGTTTTAACGAAATTCCATATCATCGTTCCGTAATCGTCAAAAAACCCCGCGTACAATGACATAAGATACACCCTGTATACTATATTGGAACAGGTATAGGAATATACAGGCGCGGATCTAGAAAAGAAAAAAGGGGGGCTAGACAAAAGAATGTATTTAAAGTACATAAAAGCTTGGGCATTTAGTTTAAGTTTTGAAATATTCTAAGTACTGAAGTCCTAGTCTAAGGGGGGGCTTCAGCCCCATAGACCCCCCCTGTATCCGGGCCTGGGCGTATATAGCTGTGTAAGACGTAAGTGTACCTAGGTAAATCAATTGTTTTATATTATTTTGGTGCTTAAATTTACCTTAGACTCAAAATTATAATATTTATTGCCACGCGCGGACAATCTGCTAACAGGATGATGTGAATACATATATGTATTCCCATGCGCGGAACGTATAAAGTACCTACGTGAACCCGAAAACTCCAAACGCAGTCTTCGTTTACCACAAGGTAAATGTACCTATTTGCCTATACTATACGCCGGGTAATATCTTAATTTTGCGCGAAGTATAATATAATATTTATATTTTATAATATAATATTTATATTTTATAATATACACAACTTTTTTATCAGTATTTACACCGACCTTAGTATTGTCTATATAGGTATTAAATATTTTGCTATATTAGATTCTGAGCGGAGCGAGGAAGCTAGTGGTTTTACAATGATGTTTATTCATTCCCGTAAACAAAATTTCTATCAGAAAATTGGATCAAGATGGTACTTTATAAAAAGGTAATTTTTTGATGATTTTCTCAATAGTTTTTGAACGCCGCTGGAATAACAACCAAAATATCCTATTTCAAAGTATTTTTTTTCTTACCCTTTTTTTATCACCATAAAAACAAATAAATTTTAAAATTACCGCTAAAAACGGGATTTCGTCAATATCACGGATAGTTATACTAATTTCTATAGGTATATTATATAATATATATAATTACATATAATTACCTCTGACCCTTCACATCAGTTCAGAATCATATTCATAGTTTGTACTTTAAATGCATTTAAAAAATAATCGTGCCTATATGTATCATAAATAATTTTGAACTCACATTAATGAAACTTATAAGGAACCATGCAATGAATTTTCAAGCTTCTTTACTAAGTATGTGAAAAAGTTTTTATCGAGAATAGTTTGAAAAAAATTACAAAATTTGAAAAAATTCTCAATGTTATAACTTATAACTAGGACCTAGCACAAACAGAGTGAAAATATTTCAAAAATGTTATCATTTACGGACATTTCTAATGTACATTTTTGATGAAAACTTCAAGAGTCGGTGGTTATTAGCTTTTGAATTACCTTAAAAAAATAAAATAGAATTTTTCAAAAATTGGTTTCGCATAAAAATTTCCCCTTTTTTGTTTTTCTTAACGCTGTCAAAAACTACTAAGAATTTTCAATTTTTACCTCTAAAAAGTAGGTACCATTAAGATTCACTTTTATATCGAAAAGATGCTGATCTCGAAAATACACATGATTGTAAGTACAATAGATTCTTTCGCTCCTCTCAAATTCGAAATTATAGATCCACTCTGCTGTACAGTAGGTTACAAGTGGGTCAGTGTCATTGTAATGAATGGTGTTAAATTTGAATTTAATGATATAATATCAGTGTATATGAAAAATGATTCTGGCCCTGTCAAACTGTAGCTATGGCAGTATCGCTTATGGATGTGGCATAACGTGCCAGCTTATATTATAATAATATTTTTAAATGGGTCAAACTTTTAGAGGTGTTTCTACACCTGAAATGGAACAAAAAAAGTCCTTATGACCATAATCGAATTATCAATAATACCATATAACAATAATAATAATACCAACTAAGGGTGATAATTTCCATGTTTTTGTTTTTTTGGTTCAACGCAAGTTTTAATCATAATAATGTTCATATCTACTAAACCGTAGGTACTACAATTAATTTGAATACATTGATGAAAAGCTCATAAAGTTGGGATTAGGAAAACATATTTTACAAGGTTCCCACCTGATTTTTTGCGTAAAAAGAATGACAACATTTTTTTATAATTTTAAAATGTCAAAATTTAAAACAAATTCAGTTTATCTAACAACAATTATTTTTTAAGGCAGGGGTCATAAGGACTTTTTTTGTTCCATTTGAGGTGTAGAAACACCTCTAGAAGTTTGACAAATTTATCGTGCAACACTCTGTATTTAATTTTTTTTTCTTAAAGTGTATTTGTCTCACGATCTTGTTTTAAATTATTTTACTTGCTTCAGGTAATTTTTTTTATATACATTTTATAAAACGTCAGTGATCATTAAGTAACCTATGTCCTATGCTATATTAAGTAAATAACTTTAATTGTGCTGAGCCACATAATAATATTTTATAGTTAATAATAATAATAATATTTGACGGATAATGTTTTTCTTTGTCTGCGACACTGTAAAATAACCGTTATCAGTGTTTGATAGCAGTTAGTAGCCCAACCTTTGAAACAGCTGCTAACCCCCCCGTGACCAGTACGGCAGTACAATATTCTGTTTATTTTGTTTTCGCACTACCGTTTGTTATTTTTCGCACTTTTGCACCTCTCTTCCATCGTCCGACCGACAGTTAATACACTGATTACTGATCCGTCTGATCTGTGGTCGGCCCCCCTTGAGTTGGAGAGTCACCAACAGCATCAACTATCGGCTCTCGGGAAATGATTCATTAGCATTTAGCAGTCGAAAATTGTTCGCGTCCGATTCAAATCCGTTAGTATTGTAATCATCGGTAATTTTGTTAGTTCGCGAACGTATTCATGATTCTTCCGTTTCGTCACCGACGATGTCGTGTTGTGCTCTCGTTTTATAACATAAACCATGCAAAGTAGTCCCCCGTTGGGGCCCGCGGTTACCAGTTGAGTTCTTTGTCATTGAGCTTAAGGGACACGACCGTTCACGTGAGTACCTACTTACTTAACAAACAGCTAGAATTTAAAGTGTGAACTGTGGAAAAATTTTACCCACGGCCCACGGGGATGGTCACCAAAGGTTGAAAAAACTTGAATGAGAAATAAATTTCTCCTCTCATTTGTATTTCAATTATTTTTCTTCCTATTTGATTTACCTTATTTTGCTCATTGTGTTTTCCATCTGATGACCTCCCAATAAGTCATCCTATTGATTGATAAATAAATGCACGTACAAATTATATTGGCCGATTAAAGTTGCTGCGGCATCTAAGAGTAATCGATGAACATAAATATGCCTGACTTGTGCTTAAATGTCAAATTTATCAAAATACTTATGATGTAGGCAATACCTATTTAACCCTTTTATAATTGTATTGGTAGAAAAACCGTTTTTTTTTTTGCTTATAAAAAGTTAATACAACATAAACTTAATATAATACAGTAAGTACCGCTTAATGTGACCACATTGGTTCAGGCCATTTTGATTCTATTAACCAGTTGATGTAAAGCAGTGATCGCATTAAGCGGAACTCACTGTAGTTATAACTATAAGTAGGTAATATAATTTATATATAATATATTTATGTAAACAATATATCAGTATTATTTATGTAGTAAAACTGTACATAAATTATGTAGGTATCTGTAATAAATGACTTATGCGTGTACCTAACTGGTACAGTTAAAAAAATTGACTCCTGATTATCTAATATACCTAATAATTTTAAATATCAAAGGATAATGACATACTGTCTTTTTCTTTTTTCATACTATTAAAATAAGTAGTTTTGTCAAAAATAAACAATCATCAATGACACTGTTTAAAAAACATTTTTTTTAAATTAGTGGTTAAACTTGTTAATGTGTAGAGAAATTTACAAAAAAACGTTCTTCCAGTGTTATTGATTGAAAACTGAAAAGAAATTTATGTATCTTACCTGTATCCTCTATTAGTAGTAGATGGAGGTGATGTTATTTACTTTTCAATAATAGGTATCAAAAGCAACAAAAGCTGTAGGTTTTATTTTTTTATTACTATTTTGTATTAACTTATTAGAAAAAAATGTTTTAACAAATTAATAAATAAATAGCCAATAAGTTCTTATTTAATATTTCACTTGTTAAGTTATAACTAAGAATTTAATTTTTGTTTTAAAAAAATGTTAAATATAATGCTAACATTCTACTAATATTATAAGAATTATACAAATATTCTTCTTAAAAATGAAAGATAACATGAAAATATGTCTTAATAAGTATGCAAATTTAAATTAATTTTTTTAAATAAAACTAAGGTAGGTTTAAATAAACGTTAACACATTGTTACTAAGAAATATCTAAACACATTTTTTTTAAATTTAGTTGATGGCTTATTACGTCTTATGTAGGTACACTCTTTTATTATTTGTTTTATATCTATAAGCAAATTTATATGTTTTTAAGTTTGATAATATTTAAAGCTTTGTTCCTAAAAACAAGTATTGAATATTAAATAGGTTTATGTTTGGATGATAAAGTGATAACTAAACATATACATACCTACTGGTATATAATCTTTGATCTTAAAGCATTACATTGTAATCGTTAGGTACATTCTACATTTATTACTTTATAAAATGTGTGGATACTAGTTGTACCTACTAAGAAAATTATGAATAATTTTTGTAGAATCTGGTAGTAAAAAATAACTTAATAAACTTGGCTACTAATTTAATATTTTCAAGGTTAAATAAAAACAATCCTCATTTTAACCTATGTCCCATATGCTCAAAACATTTTGGGTCTTGGTCAAATGGTCAATATTAAATTTGTTAAGGAGCATCAATGTTTATTATTTTTTCTATATATGCCTATCTGTACTTATCTATAGTCATTTATAAGTGAAAATTGATTCAGAAGTTACAATAATTATTTGGCAATTTATTAAATAGTCAGATCTCAGTCTAACCAAAATAAATACCTCATATTTTTATCAATTATCTTTCTGTACAATATTTGTGCAATACAAGTATTATAAAACTATCAATCTAAATATAATATCCTTATAATTATTATTTATTACTATATTCTCTATTATATTTTTTAAATATATGATATTTTCTATTAGGTAGGTAGGTACTTAAGTACAAGTTAAAATTATTAAAATTAAAAAAATGTACCTAATTAATTTTATTTATTTAGTAATGATAGATGTTTGGGTGTGTCATAATGGAAAAAATAATTTAATTTTGGTTTTCGTTACCTAGCTTCTAATAACTGATAATTAATGTGAGATGAGAATTTTATTGTTCTCTACCTCTTGTCGGTATATTAAATATAATCCGTTAAAATTTAAATGTTATATGCGCATAACGTTCTAGTTATATAATATAATGAAACCGTGACTCAAAGTACTTTACCAGGGTTTTATTATTTAACTAATTTTATAAATTGTTCTATTAATTTTAATGCCAAGTTTTAAATTTTTAAATTTTTATGATAAGGACTTACATAGTATGATGCAGTGTTACATGGTATGGTAATTAAAATGTGTTTTTTTAGTTTAATTTTGTTTGTTTGATATCAAAAAATATTATTTTTAATATTGCTTGTAGGTACCTAAGTTAGGCTATGTTCTTTATGGGATAATTTGTTATAAATTATAATCATTAGATATACAAGTTTTAATTATAATATTGTTAGTACCTAATAAAATAACTAAATAACTAAATATTACTACATAATAATTTCTTTGTTTTAACTCATAAATAATATTATATTCAAGGTTTTTTAAGAGTGTGAAATGTTTCAATAGAACCTATAACTAAAACAAACTATACCTATCTGAATACTTTTTAAGGGTGTCTGAGCCAGTGAGTTCTTAAAACAAAAAAATTTCTTACAAAAAAAACTCACACATTGTAGAATAGTTGGATTTGAAAAAAATATATATATATATTTAAAAAGAAAACATTTTTCAGGTCAGATCAAAGTCTGATTTTCAAAATTATAATTATACCAGCTAAAATATGCATTTAATTAATGCATAATATTTTTTATTTTTCTGTCGCTATTTAAAGCAAAATGAAAATTCAGCCTTTGATCCAACCTGAATCTTCTTTTAAATAAAAAAAAAATTAAAGAAATCCAAATTTTCTACGGGGTGTGAGAGTTTTTCCTGTGAAGTCGTTTTCATTGATATAATACATCGTATCAACCCTTACCTCCTTTAAATAGTTTTTGAATATTAGATAAGTGGAAAAGTATTATAATTAAGGTTTTAAAAAAGGCTGACTCCCTTAACATGTTATTATATATTTCATTTTTAATAACTGTATTACTCTAATGTCATTAATTGTTGATTTTGCTTTCAGTTACTAGCAAAATTGAGGCCAACTGAGTTATATCTTAATCAAGCTGGAGGCGTCCGGGGTAAAAAAGCTGCTTCGGGAGTCATCTCATTTGAGTAGACAAGCCTCAAAAAAATCTTGTAGTGTTTATACTTTAACTGGTAATATAATATATTAATTTTATAAGTATTACTTTAAGGGTGTAGATGTGTATAGATGTATTAATTATATATAAAAGTTATAACTTGTAGATAGTAATTATTATGTTGTTATATTCAAATATTTTATCACAAACCATTTTGATTCTGTTGCCGTCTCGTTTGGATCACACCCAACATTTACAGGTGCCAAATATCTAGTGCATTTTGTGCCGGTATTTTTAAGCAACAACGTCACAGTCTGTCAGCGATTGATGGTGTCTAAACAGTTTCATTTACATGTTCAATAAAATTTAATTGACTACTTGAATTTTAATTTTTCTATCTGACAATTAAAGAATATAATGCAAGTTTAAAACAGTGTAAACTCCCCACACGAGAGTTGAGAAATTAAAATAAATAATAGTAACACTAATGTTAAGAAATTTTCTTAGAACTAGTGTACAAAAGAAAACAGTATTTTGTAACTGGAACTAATTCTGTTCAAACATTTCCACTTCATTGACTTCATAACCGTATTTCCTCTAACACAGCCATATGGAATGGTAGTTAAGTGTATGTGTTCTTTCATATCTACTCAGCTTATTTAAGAAATAACTTGTAATATTTTAAAAGGCATCATGCTTCCTTTATGTTTTACCAGAATGTGTGGTCGTAGTCAAGGTGTGCATAAACAATTTTACATTTTAAGTTTTTTAAATGTTTTCCACAAATTATGTTGGATTAATTTTGATGACAAAATATATTTACAATATTTATACTTGGGCTTATTTTAATATTGATATACTAAACAAATATTAATTTAAAAGGATTTGGTAGGTTTTTAATTATTTGAGGCAATGTTTCCTTGTCCTGAGGATCGTGTATGTCGACCACAATTTAAAAACAAAGGAAATCGATTTGATCAAAGACAACAAGACATTTTAAATACTTGGCAATCAGGTAGGTTTGTTTAGTAAAAAAATCAAGTGTTCAGTGACTAAATTGTTTTGATTTTTTGATTTACATTAACAGCTTTTGTCAGAAAATATATGCCTAATCTTACATTGAAAAATTTATGAAATTGTAATTTGTACTAGGTAGCAGACATACGTCACAGAGTTTGGACAAACACCAAATTAGTGTCTACTGATCTCATAATTTTGAATGATTTATTATTTCTAGTTACTGCTTATTGCTTTGAATACTATTTCAAATTGAATGGTTTGAGTTAGCAAACTATTTTGTTGCTAAAAAAGTTACTAAAATGAACAGGTTTACTAAACATTTATAAATATATAATATTAAAAATTCTTTTGTTTCATATATTTTAGAAATTAAATGTAAGCGTAACTATATATCTATAACAAATAACGACCAATTTTTTCTTAGAAATATGCAGTAATGATGACCTTCCAGAAGTTGAGTTAATCAGTTTGCTGGAAGAAACCATACCACAGTACAAATTGAGAGCTGATACTTTAACACAATTTACTGGTAAGAATTAAATCATTTAACTCACATTTTATAATTTTGTATTAACCCTTTTACTACCATTGACACACATACACAACGCACAGTTCACTAGTTTATATTAAAATTTGATGAAAATGAGAAACCCTGGCCGTACAATTAAAAATAATTAGAACTAATTAGCAAATTAACTAATTATTCTGTTTTGCTAATAATTTAGGGAAAATTGTTTTTTATATTTTAAATTAAAATCCTATACAATTATTTTAATTTAAAAATATTATATGTTTATAGTACCTATTTAATGCTTTAAATTATTTTAAATGCTTAAAAATTAAATTAATTAGTTCATCATAATATCTCATATAGATATTTCTTTTTAATATGCCAATTTGTTTTAATGAATAATTTGTAACATTTTAGGTTATGAAAATAAAGATTGGTATATTCCTAGTCCAGCATCAAATGAAGACGAAGTTGATACAGCAAGTCTTTCAAAAGAATATATTCGTGAAACATTAAACTATTTTCGTAAGTATATAAGACTAGAAAATGGATCAATTAAACTAAAAAGATAGATTGATGAATTTTATTACTTATTGTTACTAATTGTAACATTTAAGAAATTTAAATAGTATTCTAACCACAGGTACATAGTACATGTAATTATTTAAATTATATTATTTCATCAATTGTGATGATGTATTGCAATTACTAAATATGCAATTAGATTTATTCGATGAAACTAAAAGATAAAATATTCGTTAGTGTTTTATATTGTATTAAGGTTAATACGGTAATTTTTTTTTTAATTACTTTAAATGATGTGTTATATTGAATGCAGTAGTGTAAATAGGAAAAATGTTTCGGGAAATATTTTTAAAATTATAATATAATATATTATATAAAAAATTGTTTAGGAGGCTAAATGATTTTAGCTGCTCACTTTAAGTTTTTCTTATTTATTTTTTAGAAAAAAAATTATATTTTATGAATAAAAAATGTGGTAGATTATTTCATTTATGGTTGTTATAGGTCTACTCACTTTCCTTTATGCATTATAATTATAATTTCAAAAAGTAAAATTATTAATTTTCATAAATACTTTTATACTTTATTATATTACGTTGTATTTAATAATCTTCATTTTTGGTACTTAATTAATAAAGAAGGTTGAGAGTGAGACAGAAATTATTATGAATGTATTATTTATATACAAAGGTGTAGTCAATGGCGTGCAGGGGGGTAATTGATCTTTAAATACATTTTAAAATTTGTGTTAATATTTAAAAACACTTGATTACAATATATTTTGGTTCCAACTATCAGATCATGACGTGTTTTTGGTACATCGTTGGTTGTAACTTACATGTGACAGAATGGCCATAAATAAATAATATATATATATATATATATAATGTGTTATACATGTCATATAATTTATATGATTGGAAGAACAAAAATAACCATTACCTTTTGAACTTCAAGTAAAAAAAAAACCATTGATAAGTATTAAACTATATTTTATAATAATAATAAAAAATGAATTGTTTTACTATACTGATGGGTGACAATCATGAATTTGGTAACTGCAGTGCTCTATTATATGTATGCATTTGGCATGAAAGAAGCTGTTCAAATTTTTGAATCAAATTTCATTCTCTTGTGTATTCACCTTAAACAATAGTTCTATAGTTAGCCTTCTCTCTCACTTCCTATCAAACAGGTTGCAATTTGATGCTAACATTGTACAAATCTTTGCATGTACTATGTATTTATAGTCAGTCTGTCTGTTGTCAAAATGCAGGCTATTTTATTTTTGTCTGTTGATATTATAATAACTTATAGGTTTAAATGTTAGTATCTTCTTTGTTATACTATATGTATTTGTATACGGGTTGACGTACCCAATAGCCAATAGGTATACTAATATCTTATTAAATTAAATTTTTATTTTGGATTGTGTTTGTAGGTAGTACATAATATAGGGAGGGCACAACAATTAGCGCTAGACATTTATAAACATTGAATGGTTTGAAAGAACCATACATTATATTATGATTTAAAACATAATTATCTTAATTTTTTCACCACAGGTGAAGGATATCATCTAAATGATTGAAGTGTATATTGATATTTTATAAGTGATAAGTGATAACATTAATTATAATAATATTGATTTGCCTAATTTATGTATAGTTAAAAAGTGAAACAGAGCAAGACAATAAGTCAAGACAATTTTTTTTTGAATAAACACCGATGTATGTTTATGTTTAAATTAAAGTTATTAACTTTTGATTTTTTATCTTAAAATTATTACACCTCGTTCTGTTAATTAACGATTTAAAATTGTATTTTTGAATAGACTAGTATTATTTAGTAGCATAATTTGGATTAGATATTTCGTAATATTTTTTTTATTTTTTATGTCATATTTGTTTTATTTGTATAATCTGTATAAAAATAATTACAATAAGCACAATGGAGGGATTATACATTATATCTCGTAATATAATTACATTATTGAAAAATCATTGAAAGTGGTCAAAATATGATACCAGTTATAAGTATTGCGTATTTGCGTTTGCATTTACTGGTCAAAAACGGATAATGACTAAATTACCACACGGTTGGTAAATAAAACAAAACGCGATTGGAATATTGAAAGGTTGTTCACATAATATTATGATACATCCACACTCCAAAGTTCATGATTCATAGTATTTCACATATTGTGAATAATTATATAATTATATACCTAATATGTATTGTGGGTAGGATGACATAAAACCTAATAAATAATATGCATTGCAATGTTTAATGTTTCGTGTTCGTAACTCGCGACAATTTATGTAAATTTGTTATTACTATAGGTACATCATCGTTCACAGGTAACATAAATTTATTTGTAAATTGTAAGGCTGGTTGGTTGGTTGTTAAACACAATGCCCGACGCCCGTTATGTTATAATATTATTCTATGGTTATAATTAAACTTATTATTGGTGATCATACAATAATTACCGTGCCGTCAGCATCACTGCTACGTTATGGGCTGGGCACCTCTTCGCGGTGGCTCTGTGCCACCGCAATTCTCTCCGGCAGTCCGGCACCTTACTAGTTAGTACTTATTACTTTAGTCAACCGCGTAATTTCGTTCCGTGTAAACGTGTATTCGTATTTGATATAATATTATCGCTGTGCGTTCCGAGTTCCGGTGTTACAGTTTTTTAATGCTTTAGTGTTTTTTTAATACATTTAATTTGTTACAATAAGTTATACAAACTAAAAAATCTTTTGTGTCGTTCATTTTGTCGGTTATTAAAGTTTTGTGATAATAAAATACTATTTTTTTCAAATTTTAATATTGGTATACCTATTTTATATTTATTTTTAATTTAATGTTATAGTATGTTATTGCTGATTTTATAGTTTTTAAATGGTATTGATAAGCACGTACCCGAGCACAAAACCATTTTAGAATTACGTACAAAACTTATTAAGTAATAATCCGTATACTGTCCGAATGTCAGAAATATATCAAAATATTAAATACTAGATATTTATTATGAATTTCAGTTAAAATAATTTGTAGTAGGTAGGTATTCGACGAAAAAAACAACCACAATCATTCGATCCATAAAGTCGGTATTTGACCTACAAACATTTTGAAACAACGAGAAAATGTGTGTGATCATTTTCCGTCATGTATGGGAGTTGCGTATAGTCTCGTGGCGTGTATGTCTTGATTTGATAGCGAGACGACAATGACGACCTGACCCATGTGTTAATTATACATATGTATAAAAAGATGAATACATATTGAATGAAGTACGAGCGTATAAGAATTAGTTAGTCATGCGTAGTAATTTTGTAACACGTGAGTAGAAAACTATTAGCCATAGAATCGGTTCTAATAACTTTTTTTATTTGAATGAAGTGTAATTATGTGATAATTATTGTTTACAAGGAATGCTTTCGAGAATTTGTCAGTAGGTAAGGTTTTAAATAGACATTTTCGACAATGTGCAATTATTGATACTTTAGACTTTGCTTTTGGCCAGTAACAGTTATCAGACGTTTTTCATAGATATGAATTAATCACTTAATAATTAGAACATATAGGTAGCCATACCTATAGGTAAATATTATTCTCTGTTTAGAACTGTAATTGATTCTTGCTGTTCTGTACTCGGATGCGTGTGTCGTGCATTTTTACAAAACGTATATTTTAATTTAGGACTTAATTATTGTGACAAAATGTGATAAATATCCGTAACTTATAATGAAATGAGTATCCGTGATGACCATGAAGATGTCAACCGCATACAGCTAGCGACCTGCAAAGATGACGGATATCCGACAGATTTTGAAAATGTCGGTCCGACAAGTGCCGAATTCCGGTCTGTCGACGAAGATGACTTTAGCGAAAACCCTCTGGTGGTCAGCTCGAGTACGCTGGAAACACAAGGTGAATCGCCTAAGTGCATGTATCATTTACTGTCGCCGACTGTACCGGCCAAGACACCTGTAGACCCGAGATTTTCTTCGGACAAACCACCACGGGTGCGAATGATATTGCCCGAGCTCAATAGAGGTAATAAATTACTACGGTATAAATTCCCGTGCAACTATTTAGTGTTTAATGCGGACCTTAATTAGTTAAAAATAAAGACAAATACCTAGTTTAAAAAAAAGAATATTGAATTAATAATAGGTATAGGCATATTAATAATAGTCAAGTTGATATTTCATGACAAAATCTTTACTGTGCTCAAAAGTTAACAGCATCGCCCAAACCTATATTTTTAACGTACTATATAGTATAAATGAAATAGTTGATAATTTTACTGCACTCGATCAGTTTTAGTTTTATAACAACTGGACAACATCATAATTCATGAATTATAATATATATTTTCAATGTCAAACTTATTTTATATACTTTCCATCCATTCGCTCAAGGACTTAAAAACATGAACTTGATTTCGGTATTTTTCGACAGCCTTATACTTCCCACGTGACAAAATTAATTTTTAATTTTAATTAATTAATATCTAAACTATAGCTTGGCTAAAAAGTTAGTTGCTTATAATAATTATAATTATACCTATCTTTAATTTATCATTAAAATGTAAAAAAAAATTTTAAAATTGTTTATCTGATAAAAATACGACTAGTAAATGCTATAAGCAGATATATGACTAAAATTTAAAATTATATAATATATTATTTAAGCTTTAAACTTTCATATTGTTCCATTTATTTCAATAGTAAAATAGCAAGTACCTACATCTTAACCTTCACCTCTGTACAATCGATTTTGGTAGAAACATGAATTATGATATATATTATTTTATGCACATTGTTTACAGTATAAATATACTATATTATACAGAATATATAAGAATATTTAAAACAAATAATACATAAAAGTATCCGTAAATAGTATTTAGTGGATTTTTACCTCATCAGTAATTTGTTTCGTGTTCTATGTCAATTTAGTTTCAAGTTTCCGCGACTGTAAAAAGGTTGTTTTTTAGAAACAAAAGTGGCCCAAATCTACACGTGTAAGTCAACTTTATATACGGATAATTTGAAGGAATGAAATATGTATGTGAAACCATTAGTTCATGTTACATTCGTTTCTTTAGATTGTAGTCTAATACTTTTATGAACAAATCTAGTGAATTACCTACTTAAATTTGTTATTACTATGTGAGAATGCCCGTTATATGTTATCTCTGTTCACGTCTTAAACATTATTAAAGTAGTATATACTGCTATTATAAAGGTATAATATGTAATATTATAATAACAACTATAATATATACTACATCCGAGAGTTATTACTTAGTTAACGTGACTCGTGAGAACACTTAGTAGTTACGTTATTTCTTTAATATGGGTCATATAATTAGGCAAATCGTAAAAACAAATGTTTTTTTTTAATTGTGATATATAATTCAATTTACATTACATAACTTAAAGTGATGATTTCAATATTTACCTTAAAATATGCCACAATAAAAACAATAAATAGAACTTAAATAAGTATCCCTGTATACTAGGGATACTTATTTAAGTTCTATTTATTGTTTAAAGTTATTTATTCTGAATGCGTGGTTATTGTTATAAGTTAATGTACTTAAGCACAATACTAGTAGTATAATTGAATTTAAAATATCGTTTAAAATATTAAGCATACTCTAATTGTTTATTTTTTAAATTTTTACTCAGTTGATTTGTTAGAAAGATAATTAAAAATTAGTGTTTGGTTTAAGTTTATTGGTGTTGTTATGTTGAACAATAACTTCGTTAATATTTCGTTACTTATACTTACGACAATATAGTTCGTTAAAAATAATTCCTGTTATCGCATAACATGTACCCGATGACACTGGCGTAGCAATGGGGGTTTTGGGGGCTTACCTCCCCCGCCTCCTTGAAATTTTTTCCCCTAATAATTGTATTATTTATATAGAAAAACTGTAAAAAACTTAGTTTAATTTATACTCCCCCCTCCCGTATCATAATTCTGGCTATGATTTTACAGAAATTTTACGAACAACTCTAATATTATTATTATCGTTTTCAATCAATTTGAACGACTATATAGTATTGTAAAATGTAACATGATAGTAAGATTAAAATATTAGGTATATAAAGCATTTATTTACGTAGATGATTAATTTAAATCTAAATGTTAAATTGATTTTTTAAGTTCTTACATCTATACTTTCTCTGTTTAATTATGTAACTATGGCCAATTTTAAGTTAATGTGTTATTAATTAGTTATGGACTTATGGTTCTCAAAGTTTAATTAATAGTTGTAGTTACATAATTTTATTATTATAGACCTAGATAAAAAAACCCAATATTATTATAGAAACGTATTCATGAATCATGATTAAAGTATTAAACTAATAATATACTGTATAGTGTATAAAAAAACTACTATAACTTAATTTATATACTCGATTTTCTAAAATTAACATTAAATTTGTTATTGAAAAAAAAAATTTGATAAATGTAATTTTTATTAAAATTATTATTATTATAGTTAAAAACAATTGAAGTAGACACTTGGCTAGTTGACTCTGTACAGAGTATAATATGAAGAGCTGACAATTGAAATAACTTCTGTTTTAATCAATATTTATTTTTTTTTTAATTTATAATTTTAAATCTGATGTAAATTTTTTTTGAAATTGTTAATTGTACAAACATTAGTCCAAATCATATACTTTTTTAGAAAAAAAAGATTAAATCTCATTATTTTTGTTAAATATAGTTGATCCAATTATTGTAAAAAATATTTTAAATTCAAAAAGTACATAAGTTTAAAACTTAGTACATAAGTACTTACAAAAATGATAAAAAATAAACCATTTGACTTAAATAAATGTTTTTAGAATTCTAAAACCCAGATTTACAAATTAGCTAAGTATTTTGAATTTTTCAAAAAAATCAGATTTTTATTTTTAGTATTAAAAAATAAAAATAAAAAATGTTAGGTAAATTATATATTATTATATAGTGCACACGTCAATAAATTATGCATAAAAAAAAATTATTACAAATATTAATCAGAACAAAAGTTGTTTAATTTGTCAGGTCTACCTGTTACACTCTGTATAATATATAGATTATAGGTAGGTACTGACTTCAACGCAGACCGGTGCCTAGCTAGCGCGTCTGCAAGCGGGAGTAAGTGAGCCGTTGCCCCCTATGGTTTTTTAAATCTCTGTAGGTAAATCATAATATCAGACATATTATAGCATACTATATGCGATATGTTTATAATCCATAAAGTATAATGACTAATGATAATACAATTTTGATCTTCCTTCGGGTGGGATTTTATCTCTTGCGCTTGATAATATATTGTTAATACATGTACGTATGAATTATAATGATAAGAATGGCTTGGTCAGAAGTTGGTTAAGACTGCTTTTAAAATTTGTATACTGCTGGGAATTTCCAAGTGTTAAAATCGTGTACCAGTTGCTAATTAGTTAAACTTCACACAAAATGAATTGATTGTTTTAGCTTCACTACTATAGTGTTTTTAAAATCATAATAATATACATTGCGGTGATTTATCAAGTATAATTTATTGATGTATTGATTATAGCTTAAAAAAAGGTTCCTTAAGTTATCAAATAATTTCTAGGTTGTAGCTTTAGATAGGTTAATCCGTTAAGGTACTGCAATATTCGCAGGATATTACTACCTAAATACCTGTATACCTAAATTGAATACAATAAAGTCTATATAGCGAAAGTCATTTATAACAAATAAATAAAAAAGACGATTATGATTTAAGCTTTTCTGATGGCCATTTATTTAATATTGTTTCCGTTGTGTCGTTTGTATCGGCGTATCAATCGCATTAAATAAACAGTTCCGGATATCAATATATGTCGCCGACGCGAGCGTTTTATATTGACATTTTTATATTTCATATTAATTTTAAAACATTTTTACAGTCCAGTCGCCTGCTATGTGTTCAGTGAATACCTTAATAATGTTCATGTTAGAATTAATTTATGAAACATGAACTCCTTAGTATCGCTTCTATAACTATAATTGATAACAACGTATATTATTTTATCACTGTTTGATATTGAAAATAGTTCGGACGCACCGCAACTACAGCGCTTTTCCCGGAGAGTTGCGCTGTTGTGTCACACACAACACTCGGCTTATGCGGTGTGATACAATGTTCAGTCTTGCACGCCCATTCGTTGTGTTATTTTTTCATTTCGGTTGCGTATTGTAGTTGCATTTTATCTTATTTCTTTTCAGATCAGTATTTTTTTTCTACACTTATTATAATATTTGGTTGCCGTCCTAATATAAGCAATTTTTTTGAACTAAATTGTATCTATTTTGCAGTACACTCTTATGTTTGTATTCAACAATATATTATACCAAGTGTTATTACTTACTTTGCGTTATCGATTCGCGTACAATAGTTGTGTATGTGCTCATCAAATGTAATCTCTTCGAAGACGTCTCTAGTATGTTTTTAATATTATTTAAAATATGAGAAGTTGTTATATAAATTATAATAATGTGTCGTAATGATAAATTATTGATAGGTGTATTATTTTGAAAAGCTCTGACGTCTAAACTTATTTCGACTTCAGTTGTATTGAATTTAACATTGTTTTATTCTTATTGATTATTATAAAATGTTAAATAATATTTATCGAACCTATATTATTATTAACCGCATAGTCCACCGTCTCTATTAAAAGTTTCAAAATAAATAAAAATTAAAAAACTCGTCCTGTTTTGTAGTCAAGCGTACTGCGTTGTAGTTATTTTATTTTAATAAATATAAAAGTTCAACCATTAGGTAAACCTATATTAATAGAACCACAGAATATAACAATATGATAGAACGGTCATCACTCATTATAATCTCAACTAGTAATCTCTTTGGTTTTTTTGCAGACAATAGTAAATTATGTTTGTATGGTTACTTAATGAATTCTATATTTGTTAAAATTGAAATAATAATTTGTTTTCTATTGAGTACCTAATAATTTTACTGTTATTATATAAGGTATTCAAAACGCTCAAAAAAAATGTTATCTTTTGAGGAAAAAAATGTGCCTATAGGTTCTTCCATAATTTGTTTGTTCTAAAAATTCTAGTACTTGAACTGTCATTAACATATTCCATTACAAATTTGTTGATCATGCGGATCATTAAAAACCTTGTCCTGAATATCATTTAAAACTTTTCTTGCGGTATGTTGAAAAAATAATTGATTTTCATTTAAGGATGAATCAATATGGTTTGAAAAAATATTTTTTTTTTATTAAATCTTTATTTTTCGATGCCATATAATATTATAGTTAATAGAATTACCTTTCCAAGTTTATTGTGTTTTTTTTTCATCTTTATAAATGTTAGGTGATCACCTGTGACAGCAGATGTGTCCTATATGAGTTGTGACATCGCCATCATCATCTTAACAATAATAATAATACAATACAATAACGTTTTTCTATATTTTTGTGTATAGTGCGAAACCTTGTGTGGTGATATATAGATAAGGATTAAGATTGAAAAAATTTTTTCCTGTTTTTCCTTCAAGGGCGCTGTTTTTTGTACTATAAAGTTACAAGGACACGATAATAGAGACGTTTCAAACGTCAATTTTACGCTTATTAAATTAAACGCTCGAGTTATTTTTTTTCATTTCTTGCTAAAATAATTTTGCCTTACTTATAATAATAATATTCGAATGCTGCGACCCAGAGCTATCGTTTCGTATATTATAGTATTATAGTCTCATGTATAGGGTATCTTAAGTACTGTAATCAGTAAATGCAATTAAACGTCCATAATGTTCGCTTGCAAGTGTAGGCGAATTAATCAGTTGTTGGCTTCTAATTTTTTCAAATTATCATCTCTAGTTAATTGAACCACATAAATATATAGGTAAGATATAAGTTTGAAAACAAAAAATAACAACAGACCGTACATACTACATGGACTGTTAAGTATTCCACTTTCGGCAACAGGATTTAATTAAAGCAGCGACCCACAGACTTGACACGGTTTTTCTTTTAGTTTGTACTCTGCAGGTTCATAGTCCACATAGGTCCACATACATATTGTGTGAAATGGACGGTTATACAGTTCAGGGGTGTTGTCGTGTTGAACTAGTTTTTCGCGAAATTATGCTTATAGTTGTAGGCGAATTCATCTTATGACCTACCTTAAGAAAGTTAAGATTTCACTACGTATTGAAATATGACGTATATAGTTAATGACGCATTATTAAATGTTTCTTTGAATAATTGAAAAACTTACACTATCGATTATCACAGGGTGAAGCTTATTAGTACCATCCGATTATTAGTTACCTTGGGCTATCTGATCACTTCTATAAACCCTACTGAATCGTCTTTGGTTAGTCTTCTAAGACTAATATATTATGCATACATATATTATGTCATCAACGGACTAAATTTCTTCTTGGTTTTTTTACTTTGAGCTTTTCAAAAATAATATAATTTTATTGTGTTTGTGGTCCTTCAACCTAGTCTACTCTAAAATAATAACGGTATAGGTCGAGCGCGTCCTTGTACACGACGTCGTCTGTCACGTGTGATGGTGTGCCGTAGTCTGTCTTTAGTCGCCACTGCCACTGCAGCAGCCCAGTGGTGTTTTCGGTCCAGATCCCGTCGATCATTCGCAAAACCGGTCTATCGTGGAGGGCCAAATTGAACGTGACTCAGTCGAGTGTTTGGAGTACGACGACGAGTTTTGCTGCAGTAGCGATGACGACGACCGGCCGCTTTCCCGATGGTTGCATTTCGGCCGGCGCGATACGCCTCAACCGCCGCGGCACTCTGTTCGGGACGACGACGAACAATTGCTCGTCGAAGGTACATATGCCCCTGTACTTAGAACAATAATTTATTTATATTAGGCCGATTTGACTATATAACTACGTGTCCATTCACTCCATTCTTACATTCATAATTTATATTAGTATACCTATAATAAGGATGTGTCGCGATGATTACTTGATGATATTGTTCGCGCGTGTGTTTTAAAATTACTTCGATGACATAGGTATTAGAACTTAGAAGACGAAGACATATTATTATTTATTTATTATTATTATTACATATTATGTATGTAAGCCAACATGTACTGCAAGTATTACTGCTGAATCAATTGTCGTTGCACACGTTCATCGACATCCTACAAATCGAAATACATAATAATAATATAGCGTACATAATATTAAGTAGTAAAATAAGGAATACTTAATTCACCTTAAAATCTTATTCATTTATTGGTTATTATTACTTTTTTTATACGAGGTCAAAATACTAGTATCAATAATTATTCAAATTAATAATAAAGACTAATTGCGATTGATGTTAATAATAATTACTGATTATTATAGGCAAGTTATTCGTACATATTTATAATAAAGTACGTGCACGCTTTACTGTTTAGTCAACTGTGCAATTTTAAAACTACGTTTGCGGTGCAAGCCTACATTACGACCAAACTGTATAGCCGTATAGGTATAAGGTTTATAATAATAAATGTATAATAATAACTAATAACAGTAATAACGTTACATTGAACCTCTTCTGCAAGACTTTCTGCTGTGGCCTTTTATGATTATATTTTTATGGATATTAATCCTTGCAATTGTTTTTAATGAAAAAAATTCCCATTTTTTGTTTAATATTTTGGGTATCAGTTTTAAGCAAATATGCGTCATTTAAATATTGTTAAACAGGACTCACCACTGTATTTCTACATAATTATATGACATAAGTTGGAAAAACTGTGGAAGTAGCTTAACTGTATAATAGGTTCGAGTTCACATAGGTCACTGTAATAAATGTGTTTAATTTTAATTCAATGATAAATAATTATTGATTACATACAAAAATTACTGAACAAAGACAGTGTGCAGTACTGCAGCCTCAATTTCTAAAGATGTTTTATAATAATTATAACTATAATAACTATGATAATAATAATATATTTGTTTATATTATTTAAATTATCTAAGTTTTTCCAAAATATCGCATATATTATATATTAATAATTATAATATTATAGTACACTTAATTGTTAATTACATTAAAGTCTATGCTGGCGTACTGTTGAACAGTGAGAATAAGTTTGTGACATATAGCTTAAAACTAGTATAATAGTAAATAAAAAAAAAATGAAATATTTAAGTTTCTATAGATAAATATTTTTTAATTGTAACAAAAATCGTTTGAGCAGAAATACTATCCAATTTCATCCGTATTTAAACTTTAAAAACTGATACAAAATCTAGTACAAAATTAATGTGGCTTTATGCCAAACATTTTTTTATTCCAGTTAGAACAAATTATGAGAGATTTTGTAAATAATTTTTGTGGTGTTGACGAATTTTGAATTAATTAAACCTAATGTTACCTATGACTAATTGTATTATCGATATTTTTAATAAATTGCTGTTAGAACTATTTATGAGAAACGTTGTATTTATTTTTCAAGATTTGTGACTCAAATTTTATCAACAAAGTAATGTATTTTAATGTATATATTTTCTGTAACTTTTGCTCATCTTGGCGAAATTAATTAATAAAAAAAAAAAGTAGAACATTTCATATTTCTATAAATAGCTCAAAATGAACCAAAATAGTTATAAAATTATATAATGTCTAGGAAATGCAAGTATAAATATTTGGTTAGTTTTAAAATAATAATATTATAATATTATATCTACAGCTAATCGTTTTTAGAATACAATTTACAACAAATAAAACAAAATCAAAAACTCTTGTTAAATCATAGACCTTTTGCTACTAGACATGAACTGTAGTGTATCATCAGAATTACGAGCAGGACGCGACGTAACAACATCTCGCAATGATCTAGCCTGTCTTGACGACAAAATACAATAATCTATCTAATAAATATTATATTTCTATAACAAATATAGACAAATTTTTATATTATGTAATTTATTTTTACTATTTACCGAGTTCTCATTTGTATATCTCTCTTATCCTATCCATGCCTTATAAAAAGTCTTAATCAATATTAATTGCACATTATGGTTATTACTTATTAATAAATAATTAATAAAAGTAGGTACATAAATTAAATTATAATTTTTATAACTAATTAAATTATTAGTTATTAAAATCTACCAAATTATTTTGTTTAATTTTGTATTAAATGATTTAATTTGATGATAAAATAAAATAATTTTTTTAGTAAGTAGCCGTTTTTTTGTGGTTTTTATATTTGTGATTTCTTCTAAATTTATTTATTTATAAAACGTACATGTTTCAATGGTTTAAACAAATATAATTTTTTATTAAAATATACATAAGTCTGATATATTATGTCTATAAAGTTAATAACTATAAATAGTTTAATTCTAGGTAAATCATAGATTCTAAATGTTCTATTTTGTCACAAAGTGAATATTAAAACATCTTAAAAATTGAATTATATAATATTAATTATTATATCTTGTTATAGTACCAAAAAAGTTTCAACTGTTTCAATAACTATATCATATATTATTTTTTACTTGGTTATTTTATGAATCAGTTGATTCTTTGCAAATGTAACGACTCATTATGTATCGTTATTTCAAATGTGTGATCAGTAAATCTCGCTAGTGCAAAGTTAATTCTTATTGTTTATTACTTTATTAATAGTGCTTAAAAATTAGGATTATTCAATATTATAATATTATAATCTATCTACTATATCAGTAAATATCAACAGCTATATATTATTTTTAACTACGTATAATTTATTATACCTGTACTTAATATTTTGTAAATAAAAATATGTCAAAATAATTCAAATTTAATTTATAAAATAGTGATTTTCTAGATGACAAATTATAGTTTGGGGATTGTTAATCAATTTAATATTGTAAACCAGACGGTAGAAGAATTATATAAACGAAATCTGTGAAGATAATGTTTCAAAATAATATATTTTGTTGGTTAATTATATATAATTTTTATACACATAGTACAATATTTTCTGTTTTATAACTTGTCCTAATCTTAAGCCTGTTATAACTTTTGTGTATATCACCTGCTTAAATAAACCAATTCTCGTTTTGTCCTTATTTTATCTTTGGACATTCAATCATAATACAGCCCCCTTTAGCTGTTACTCTAATCGTACAAATTTAATTCGTATTATTTCCACATTCTCTGGTTAGTTGAATTATACACATCATTGAACATATTGTAATCCTGTTTAATAGAACATTCTCTAACATAATAGTTTTGTTTAAAAAACTTGCTATTTCTTCTTATTTAACTTAAAATGTATTTTGGTCCATATATAGAGCAATCTATAATGTATAATATACTTAACATTTAGTTATGCTATTAGTGTAATTCAACGAAAATCGTTCAAGTCTTAAGTTTATTCCTACAGCTGTATAGTGTTACGTGTAATCAAACCGTTTTACGTGTAAAATGTATATTATGATATTAATAAGAAAAAAAAGAAGTTTTTCCCACGTTTTTTTAATATATAGTGTTCGAGTTTGGTCTATTATTCTAGTTTATTGAAATTTGTTTAAAAAACATATCATATTTATGGTTTGGTATAGAGCCACGTATTTTATTTATTTTTTTTGCATATTTAAAAATAGTGACCAATACCGTTGAACTAAACTGTGAGTGCGTGGGAGTTTTAGCTTTGCCGCACATCATTATTTATTATGACCATTTGGTGATGATTTCATTATTTCAGTTTTGCAATGACCGGAAATCAATATTTTCGTTTGAATATTTGTGTATGGAAATATCATTCCATACTGACAGCTTTAGTGAGAATGCATTTCCGATCAAATACTCGCTACAGTATAGCAACACGCGAGAAAAAAGCCTTTCACCCGGGTCGGTCGTGTCACGTTTTCATTGTGATTTGTGATACAATTTTTTTTCATTCTCTGTAGAGGGTTATTATCTACTTGTTTTTATTATTATTATTATTATTATTATTATTATTATCGTCAAATTTATCAGATTAATGTTAATAATATCATTTGCGGATGATATTTTGTTATAATTTTCTTCTTTCGAACAATCATTTGCGTTTTCGCATTCAAATACCACTTTCGCGCGTTTACGCACGATTTAATTCTTTCAACATCTCCGGAGCTTTTACTTTTTGTGCCTGGGGCAATACCGGTGCAGTGCAGTGTTATATGTTCACCTGGTACACGTGATGATATAAGATTTGTTAGTGTATTTTACCGGCTGATACACATTTCCACTACAGGAAGTTCGTAAGAGGTTCTTTTGTTTCAAAAAGAAAAAAAATTAAAAAGTCCACCGGCCAAAACCACTTATTGCTACTTAAACGGTCGTACCTGAACGATTTCGCTAAATATATTATGCAACGGTACACTTACCTATTTAGTCTGAATTCCGACGCAACATTTTCGTATAAGTATTTCTATAATATTATGAGGATTACCACGAAAACCGATGTTAGGTATACCGTTGTTAGCCGCAAGTTTAACTATACTACGTATATTCAAGTATTGCATATATCTTTACATATTGTACGTGCATTGTTTTATTGAACCTGTTTTCAATACTGTTATAGGTTGATGTTGATAGAGTTAAAAACCGCAAAATGTTCTTCATCATTAGTGCTGTTTAATAATATGTTAAGCCTCCATGTACCTAGTTATATCAGAACTTTCAATGGGTTCTTCTCAAATAGAGTAGGTATACTATATATAATTACTATAGTTAGTAATAAAAAATCATCTCATTCCGTTATTTTAAAACTAAACACGAAATAAGTACAAATGCAAAAGAAAAAGTTAATCTTCAACAATTAATAAATACTATATATAATTGTGTTTTTTATTTAATAAATATAATATAATATCGTATAAAATAGTTTGGGTTTACGAAATCGAATGATGAAATATTTATGTGTTACTCATATTATGTGTTTTAGATAATAATATAGCCAATAAGTTAAATATATTATGTTATATACTTGTATAGTGGGATGTTATATCTAACAAGTATCGATTTACTGCTATATTCTGTTTTTCATTACTAAGGCAATGAAAAGTAATACCTACATAATTTTGTTATGATGAGTTTTTTTCACACACCTTCACATATACCTTCCTTTCCATCTGTAAACACAAAACAATTTAACCATTTTTCAACTTTAACAGTATAATAGACAATAGTTATTATTTTAGGTGGTAACTATGGTACTTCTATAGTTCTATACAAATAATAAGTTATAAGACAAACAAAAGATTATTTGTTGTACGTGAATATTTTTATTATTATTAACAAAGTATTATATTATAATATATATGTACAAAATATAACGTATATGCATAAATAGTAAATACCTACTGGGGGACGGAGTGATCGAGTGGACTAAGGCGTCGGTCGCGACGTGCACCGACCCCAGTTCAATCCCGGCCATAGGTGGCATTTTTCTTCGGGCAGTTCGGTTAGGTGAGATACCTACGGGTGCCCTCTAGAAAATTCCGCCAAACACAAAAACGTGTTCCTCCAACCGTTCCCCACCGTACCAAAAACCCTACAGTACCTTCCACACCTAATGACCTCAGTTGCCGGTCTTAAGACCAATGACAAAAAAACAGTAAATATTTTCTATTAATCAGAAATCGTTTTTTACATTTTCATAACGAAGTATAAACATTATTCGTTATTTTTTGATTTTGAATTAAGGAGTACCTAGGTAACTAACACCTATTTTTAGATTCTGAGCGGAGCAAGGAAGCTAGTGGTTTTACAATGGTGTTTATTTTTTTTTTTTATATCCTGTATACAAAATTTCTACCAGAAGGAGTGCTTTGA